>JANRMT010062796.1:352859-434431 GCA_026402145.1 Polypterus bichir lapradei | reverse complement strand
TGAGTGAGTGAGTGAGTGAGTGAGTGAGTGAATGAGTGAGTGAGTGAGGGCTTTGCCTTTTATTAGTATAGATTCAAATAATGAAAGTGTAATAGCTCAAAAACAACAAAAGAGACACATTTTCATTGTCTGAAACCGGAAGTACTTCTTCTGTGCGATTTTTGACAACACGTGCGAACAGTCCTCCTCACAACACATCAATCGATGGCCTTGAAGATACACTGGCACCAGCAGAGGATGGACCATTACCTTGTTTTTCGGAACAGTAAAAGAGTGACACTCCGGGACGAGGACGTGAGTGTGGAAAAACTGAGTCACATCTTTCAGGTAAAAATACAAGCTTTGCAAACTTTGCTTCATTGATGTAGCAGTTCTTTTATGAACGTTATTGTTGTTACTTACTATGAAACAGCTAACATTTGGTGATTATATTTACTATCACTAAGTCTTGCAATTTTTATAGTGCTAGCATTTTGAATGTGTGTAAATGTGCAAATGGTTGCTCATTGACTTTTGCTGGCTACTAGTTACTAGCTAATTAGTAAACATTGTGTGCATTAACAGTGCGCACAAGTGTAGATAGTGTCATAAATACGAGTCTGAGACATTATAAGGGTTTGGGACAGCCACCTGTATATTGTTTTTCCCAGCTGCAAAAGGGTTTTATGAATCAAAAGCATGATGTGCATATCACAGAGTCCAAAACAGAACTGGCTATAGTAGCCCAAAATGGAGGCTTTAAAGGTCTGGAGAGGAACTGATGTCAGCAAAGGGGCTGGAATCAGAAGTGACATCATCAAAGGGGCCGGCTTCGGAAGTGACGTCATCAAAGGGGCCGGCTTTGGAAGTGACGTCTTCTGAGGCACCAGAACCTTGCAGGATTTCCAGGGAAATGTCTGTAGGGAACTGAGAAAGACAGCGCATTCCTCCGCCCCCTGGTCGGATGTTTTATTACAATTACTCAGGCCCTTTAGCTGCCTCCTACTCGCACGTGTGTGAAAATAGATAAATAGATTGATACTTTATTAATCCCAAGGGGAAATTCGCATTTGAGGCTGTAGCAGAACCAGGTTATGATCTGCTTTCCCAAGTGCAGGCAGCGTGGTGGCGCTGTATGCATCTTTAACATTTGAATACAGTTGGTCAATAGTCCTATTTCCCCGGGTGTTACAATCCACATACTGGGAGAATGCAGGTAATGTTTTGACCAGCGTTACATAGTTAAAGTCTCCAGCGATTAGCACAAGCGCATCAGGGTGCTAATTTAGCAACTGTGGAATGGATGACGTCACTCGCTGTCTCCACGATTGTTCGAGAGGGGATATAAACAATAACAACAATTACGTGTCCAAACTCTCTGGGCAAGTAATAGGGACGCAAACTTACGACCAACAGTTCGATGTCCCTGCAGCAAGTGGAGATTTTAACGTTTACATGTCCAGAGATGCACCATCTTGTACTGACATAGAGTGCGAGTCCTCCTCCTTTCTGCTTCCTGCAGGTACTTGCGTCTCTGTCCGTTCTAACTGTGCTAAACCCGGGTAGCTCCACGTTAGCATCTGGGATGTTTGTTGTTAACCATGTTTCACTAAAACACAGCAAACTGCATTCTCTGTAGATCCTGACAATTTTCACCAGTGCAGCTAGTTCGTCGATCTTATTTGGTAGTGAGTTCACATTTCCCAGGATCACAGAAGGCACCGAAGGTTTGTAGCACCACTTTCTTGCTAGACACTTGGCTTTTATCTTAGCACCGGCTCTGCTGCCCTGATACTGCCTTCTTACCTCGTCAGGTAAATAGGGAACCACACCGGCGTGCTCATTTGTTCTCAGCGCTTGAAGTTGACTACTTGAATAGACGAGTCTTGGTGTGAAAAAATCCATCTCCAAGTAGTAAAAAGTGTCCAGGGAACGAGTCCACATAAAAGAAAGTGGTAGGAGTTAACAGTGAAATAAAGAAAAACAAAGAAAAAGGTAGAAAGATAAAGATAAATTCTTTAAAGATAAAGTCATACACAGAGCTGCTGGAAAGGCTGCCACTCGCGTCATATAACTGATGTGTAACACATGTTAGGAGTGCAACGTGATTTAGAGAAAGTTTTCTTAAACAGGTGTCAGCACACACTCTGTGCATCATGGATGAATCAAACAAGGCCATGTTCCCTGGAGGAGCCTCTGGTGTTTCCAGCGTGTTAGACCTGATACACAGAGGTCACTATGAAGTCCATGGAGGAGACATGGAATCGATGCCAGTAGCAGGTTCCAGCGGCCAGCATTTTGCATTTATGTGAGCACCGGCTGTGGCAGCGGCTGGCGCTTCAAATTCGCAACATGCTACTTCAAGTCCCCCCTGTGACCTCCAAAACATTTCAGAGGTAGGGTGTGTCTGTTCTCCTGAATATTTATCATATATAAATTACAGAACAAGCAAAATATAAAGGAACATAATTCTCTGGATGGGCATGGATAGGTGAATTGTTAAGAATAGCAAAGTTGTGCTAGTCGAACTGGCCCAAGTAGCAAACAATCACTGAATGGATTTGTGGCTTGCTGCCTATTACAAGAAGTGTAAAATTACAATGTTTTGTTTTACAGATCAGTGTACCTTGCAGATGTGGTTGGTGGGAGGTTGATTCCCAACAGAATGGTGGCTGTACGATTCCTAGATTGTGTGGCCGTTCTTCAGGGAATAGTAGGAAAAGTTCAAGATGCCATTGGCAATTACAACCCCATTATTTTGACAGATGCACAGGGCAATGCAATTCTGGACTCAGAAGGCACAACAGGTGAGCCACAGTATTACAGCTAAAACCCATACTATCCTATGGAGAGACACTTCTTACCAGATTGTTTGTAACATTTAGTTTTAGGGTATTAGCTTCTGAACAGTTTTCTTTGATTTTATGTTTCATCCATAGGGTCACAGTACTGGAAACAAAACGCACGAAAAGTTCTTGCTGTACCTGAACAAGACTTTAATAGCCTTCAGGGAACAAAGAGGAGGAGACTGAGGTATGTAAATCAATAGAAATTTACATGCTATAGGATGAACAGCAATACAGAAGAATTAATTAGTTTTGTGTCTCATAATAGCAGTAAGACATCATCACATCTATCATCATTTATCAATACAGAGATGTACCTTTAAGACAGTCAGTACCCATTGAGATTTGATTTTCCGTTTGTATTTGTAGCAACCGTAAAGATGATGATAGTGCCGGTTAGGGAAAAGTTAGTGACAAAAGAGTGAAGAGTGGGTGATGGCATCTCAAAGTCTACCAGCTGTTACAGCAGCAATCAGAGAGCTCACTGATCTTGCAGTTACCCATAGAGTCATACTCACTGCTCCCAAGCCGCAGACCATCAAGGAGGGATTTAGCTGTGTGGTTTGTATGAGTATGTTCACAATTTTCATAGTAATTGCACTACATCTAAAATAACTAACATTTTCATTATATTTTAAAACACTGTTAATTGTAAAAACATTGTAAAACCACATTCAAGCAATATTTTGGTCAAACTTATTTTTCACAAGCTGGCTCTTTACTTAGCGGTGTCCACTTAGAGACTGTACAGACAATCAAGATGCAGCTCTACTATAACATAACAATATTCACAAGCTCATATGCACATTTAGTTGAGCTGAAGTTGTCCCTGCTCTCTTGACTATGAAAATATATCTTTTCAAATCGATTACAGCGTAAGTGATGGGTGACAAGTTTCACAGTCACGCAAAACCTAAAAGTTAAGAGTTATAATGGGGCTGCAGCTTCCTATGTTGAATCAAGTAGAAATCCACATTTTTATTCTTTTGGCACACCAACTTTTTATTTTTCTTGATGCCCATAGACCTCAGTTAATCAAGAAAACTTATTCCCTTTTTAAGAATAAATGTAAAAAAGCAGTTTTTGCACAGAAACAGGACTGATTTTTTTCCCCCATCAATTGCATTCAAAGTAGTTATGGAGAGGGACTTTCTCAGAACAGCATGAACAAGAGGAATTACTACATGACCAAAAACTTTCACCATATATGGGTATATGCTGTCTGTAAATGAATGTCACAAGACAGACTTGAAACATATAGTTTGAACCAAGTTCTAGGTAAATGGATAACATCAGACATCATTGAGGAACCAGTTCTCTCGTGGTGCTGCAGAAGCATTATTGGCTGCAAGACGTGTGGAGCAGTGGCTAGAGACATCTATGCACTGTGCAAAATGCAGGGAGGCCAACAACGGTGTTATAGCAGTTACTGGTCTAACAGCTGCATTTTCTGTGTTGAAATCATTTTTTACAGAGGAGGAATGTGGTGTTTACACACACAAAGGTTTACATTTACAGTTAGTTGATCGTTTCCTGTCTGTTCTGTACAGCTTTTAGATGCAGCAGTTCATACGTTTATGAGAAAGAGCAGAGCTTCTTTGTGTGGTGTAAAGTCACCGTTTACGGCTCTGAAAAACATTTGTGAAATGTCAGGATTTTTTTCTACAAAATGACTCTTCTTAGTTTGTCCTGTTCTGTTGTGATGGGATCAACTCCAAAAGTTGAATATTCTTTGAGTGCAGATCCCAAGTGCTGCCTGTAAAGGTCTGCAGGTTCAAGTCCATGTGGCAAACGCTCTAAAGAAATTCTTCTTTTACACCCAGGTTCTGCAAAGTGATATGGTATGCCTTTTCCTGTCAAAATAACATCAAGTGTTTAAACGTAGTCTTTATCAGGGTTGTAATCATTCTCACACTTTTTTATTTTTTACCTGGGATTCTATGAGCATTCCATGATTCTGCCACACTTGCAAGACCAATGTGGCGCAGCTGGCAGGTCAAGTTGGACACAAAGTATCGCACAAGGTTATCCTCCATATCTATCTCCTCCTGGTCCATCAGCTGAAGTAGGGCTGTTTTCAGTGGATAGTTGACACAGTTGTTGATCTCAGGCCAAAGCCTTTCAACTGTGTGGTTAGCAGAAACATCTCTTAAATGTTTTATAAGTATGTAAGTAGTAGTATAAGAATTTCAGCTTTTGTTAATGGTACTAAAATCTTACTCTTGTGGATTAAGTCTGTAAATATGGTGTTCTCTCCTGATTGAAGTGATGATATGACAGCATTTCCTGCATGAACAGTGTCAAATAAAAATTCCTTTCCATGGTCCACTCGCACCTGGCATACCATAGGTGATCACTGGTACAGAACAAATAATGAACATTTATTTTACTGTCTTTTCAAAGTATTTTGATTTTTGACCAGTTAAAGGGGTTATTTTTGCATTAATTATTAATGTTGAATGTACCCATTCATGTTGATGTGGGTTATTTGAAGTAAGACAACATTCCTACCTAGAATGCCTTCAATTTCTTTGTAAAGTCACTGTCATACTCAGACTTTGTAGATGTGTGTCAGTACAAATGAAAGATATGTGGAAACCCAAGAACTTTGTTCTATTCACAAATGACCACAGTTTAACTGTGCAATAAATGTGAGTTGTCTGATTCATGTGCAGTTCCATTTTAATTGTTCTTACTTTTCATCCAAACACCAAAAGGTATATATCTGTCAACATTAAGATGAAATACTGATTAAAATGTTTGGTAAGTTATTAATGTATTATAATCAGGAACATGACACCAGAAACATTTGGTGCATTTCTCTATTTTAAATTCAAATATTATAAATTTGCGTGCCGGTTAAAAAACAGATAAGTCATATTGGGCTCTGTGAAATCATATTTGACATTTCATTATTACATGTTACATGTTCATCTAAACACTGTTAACAGGTCAGTAATAAAATAAAAGATTTGAGAGGTTGTATTACCTGAAAACATCTTCAGAGATGGTCAAGTTGTTTTTGATCGGCATTGTGGAGTGACTCACAATCTTTTTGCTGAATCCATCTATAGCTAAAACATGGGTGACCCCGAACATTACAAGTTTTTTGTATTCGTCCAGATGAAGCTTGTACCCCATGTATTCAGCATGGTATGGTGTGGGATCAAGATTATGAGCTCCCTTAAAAAAATCACAAGAATAAATGACAGCTAATAGGATAAAGACAGATTTTATCATAAGCTGGAGAAGTGTCAACTAATTCAAACTCTGTATTCGGTGAAACAGAATTACCATTACAGGTGTTATATCACAAATATGACTTAAACAGCTTTTGAATACAGTTCTGGAGGAAGTTTACTGAATAACATACTTGACATCTTGCTTCATGATAAGGTTGATGCACCTCCCTTAAAATTGACCCAATTCGTCCCTCTGCAGCATATATCCCTTTCGTGGACAGATAACCCTTCATCATTTTGCAGCCATATATTGGGCCCACCTCTGTAAAATTAAGTTCATGCTAGAATAACAAATTTAAAGTTTCCTTATTCTAAAAAGAAATGTGTAACGCTAAAAGATTATTGTGCTAATTAACTGTACCAATATCAGTGACAGACTTCTTTTATATAACAACCTACCACCTGCAAGACGCATGAACGCACACACGCACAGTCTCAAAATAATAAGTTGTAGGAAGAGAGTGCCTTACCTCATTTATAGCTTTTGTCACCTCTATCTGCAAATGTGTATCAGAGAGTCGACTGTCCGAGATTTGCTCAGCACAGAACTTTCTAACATTTCTCACAGAAAACCCTCTCGCTTCTTCATGTTCATATGACAGACACTCAGATATAATTTTCGAAGACAGGCCTTGTTTTGCCATCTCTAAAATCACGTCTGAGTACTGTTCCAATGTCATAATGATGGTCCAGTCTACACACCAGTGACCAGTGTTTGCTGCAAGTGGCGCATTACCTGACCAGGTTGTTAACCTACAAAAACTTCCAGTTCAGACAAAATAAATAAAGGGCATTTTCTCGTTCTCGTTTCTTGCATTTTTCTTTTCTGATGTGTGAAAAAACAAAAGGAAAAAAGTAATTGTTTTGTGTTTTTCATTTTTCTCTTTTAAGTTGAAAATCAAATAAGTGTCTCTCTCTTTTTTAAATGATATTTTCTGAAATGAAATTTGAAATGCCAAAAAGTACACAGACTTAAAACGCCTGTGTATCATCCCACCATGGTGTTGGAATCATAAATCGTCGATGTTTTGCAATGATAATGTGACTCTGGCAGAACTAGCTTTAACAGAGAGATATGGGTAAAGAAATCAATGTTATCAACATAGATACATTTTTGTTTATTAATTAGACTGTTGTTTTTTAATCAAAATTAATGTTAAGCATTAACTGACAAGGGGGAGAAGAACCTCCATTCTCAATGTACAATAGTGTGATACATGAACTACCCTGAAGGTGTTCTAAATGCAAACATTTATTCATTATATATTATACTGAATTATTTCCCCATCTTTTTCTTATGTTATAAGAAATATGTATATTTTAAATGTAAAATGGAATAGAATATTGTTTCAATGACTACATAGCTGATGGAAGGTTTTGTTTTATTTCCTAGAATTTGAGGTGTTAATAAAACATTCCAGACACTTTGTTAAACTTCTAATGAATAAGGTAGAAATTAATTAGAAAATTTAATTAGTAGTGAAAATAGCAGCTTAAAAAATATAACTTGGATATGTATAAGGAAATTGTTTTTGTTTTAAGATAACATGTTAAAAGATATGCTTTATATATTTTAGGATTACACCTGCTGAGCTAAACAGCTTTTGAAATTATTTAAAGGATTTTATGTAGGTAAATATAACGTTTTATATAAATTACATATTAACCTTAGATATAGTGAAATTATCTGTCACTCTGATAAATGATTATAAAAGCTGAGACAGAAACATAAAAAGGATAAGTATGCACATAGCTGAATAGTGTTCTATAATTATTAAAGTGAAACAGGGAATGTAGAGCCAAACGTTTTTGTTTATTTTGACCCTTTTCTAAAACTAATTAGGAATTTACAAGTCCAATAAACCGTGAGTTTCTTCCCTGTCTTCAGCTTCTTATGCTGAGTAAGAGATGTTTCCATTAAGAACACTGATGTTTCATTACCTTTGTAAAAGAATACACAAAACAGCGTGAAAGTTTTGGGAATCCATCCTGTATACTTTTGAGCTCAAAACAGAACTGACGTATATATTCAGTAAACGGGACATGATTTTATGGGAGAATGGTACTTTGGGGACCAGAAATTACATCTGAAGGAGTTGGGATCTTGAGATCCGGAAGAGGAAGTGATGTTGGCTGTCCTCTGAGGAGCGGCAGTGGCTTTAGTTTTTGTAAGCAAGCCTCTCAGGTTTTTAGTGAAAGTAAAATTACTTGAGTTTCCTGTGTACAATCCTTTCCCTCTTTTCAATTGGACTTACTCCCTCTCTGTTTGTCTCTCTGTCTCTCCACAGCTGGTGTTTACTAGTTAAGACTGCAAGAATGCCTTTGCCAGCCCACTTATGTGTAATATTAGAACAGCATGATGTTAGAAAAATTACTCTTCCTGCTGGTATCCCTGAAGCTGTTGATGATCTTCTATCAATTAATCATTGACAAATTCCAGGTTCAGGGTAATTTCTGTCTTATGTACTAAGATAAAGATTTTGAAAATGAGTTTTTCACTCTGAGTAGAACAGATGAGGTAAAACACAAGGGCACGGTGAAAATAGTACAGATTGAGCCAACAGTCACCCTTAATTTAAGCACATTGCTCTACTTCAATGACATCTGACCTGTCTGAAACTTCATGCCCAGGGGATCAATACTCTACTGATTAAAGCTGTTCAGCTAGCTCCTAACATACAATTCTGCTTCCTGCTGCCGTCGTTGTGATCCTTGGCCAGCTCCCTTCAAAATACGTAGGTCCTCTCATGATGTAGAAATGATTCTTCAAGAAGCAAATAAAGCTTATCAAGTTGATGGTACACTTCCAAAATGCAAGTGTTAAATCAGATATTAAGCAAGCTCTTGCAGAATCAATATTCCTCTACACAGCCTATCCCACAAGTCTTCAAATAATGCAGGTTGTATAAGCTCTTATCAAATTCCCATATTTGAAGGAGCCTGGGTCCATTTCAGGAATGTATGGCTGGCAGCAAAGCCTGAAATATAAGTTGCACAATTACCGTGCAAAATTGAAAAATCAAAAAGTATCTTGCTCTTTGTCAAATGCATATTAGGGTCCATGGGCCTCATGTATAAACGGTGCGTACTCACAAAAATGTTGCGTAAGAACGTTTCCACTTTCAAATCGCGATGTATAAAACCTAAACTTGCCTTAAAGCCATGCACATTTCCACAGTAGCTCATACCCTGTCGTACGCAAGTTCTCTGCTCGGTTTTGCAGACTAGTGGCACCCAGCGTCAAAACAGTGCTACTGTTCCTGTGTGGTTATCCTTTCTTTTTTAGATCCACATTCCTGACGCGGCTTTATAAATACACTGCAATTAACCACATATTGTTTATTAGTTTAATGCATCTGATTGTAATTAACCTGTAACAATATAATGGTCCACAGAATGGTCAAACTATAACAAATACCATAACTGCTTTAGTGTTGTTACTCTCACTGCACCTCGGATCCCACATCGGATCATCTTTTTCCATATTACTCTCACTGCACCACTCGGAGTATTTATATCACTGTATCTGAGTGTGAATCACAGCTATACAGCAGCTGATCGGAAAGGGAATTATCGGTATACAGCATCAAGCACACGCTGCCTCAGCCATGTTGTCTATTTGAACTGCTCTCATATGAAAAATGCTTCAGAGCCTTTCCTGTACTGACCTCGCAGTTCAGAAACAGTTTTATCCCCAGAACTCTAAACGCACTCAATCAGTCCATCAAGCGCTCCTTGTAGAACTCTTTGCACTTATTAGTACAATCACCTCACTGTAAACTTGCACTACAGTTATAACATTGCACAACCTGAGCCACTTTATAAAGAGCGTATTTACATATGAGGACAATATAATTTTTAAGATGAAATGCAGCAAAATATATTTATTATATTATACAGATAAAACTTTAACTACACGGTGCCGCAGTGCTAGCGAACCACTGGCTTGCTGGTGCTGACGCGACACTGGAAAGTTAGATGGATAGAATAATTAAACACGTACTACGAAGATATTTCGATGTTCCTTAAAAGTTTTGAAGAATCGGTGTTCTAAGCTTACAGATGGCTTAATGTCTATTACAGAGCTGATTGTGTGGCGATTGGGAGAAAGAAAAGTAAGGACGGGAATTGGAGGTTAGTACGTTTGAAAGACACAACACTGCTACAATAAAGTATTTCATCGAAGGCAGCACACTGCGCAGCAAGCATCTTGCGTGAGACATGAACAATCACTGAACCACTGTGTTCCCATGTTTAATAACATGCTTTAACTCCTATCATCATGAAAATGATATCACGTATACATCTCAGTACTTTAATTATTCAGAGAGCTGCAATATCATGAATGTAATGGATTCTGTGTCCTGTTGGAGGAAGAGAAAGCCCAGAAGCACTTAGTGATTCACACACATAGAACACATAGAAGATCAAATAGAAAACAAAGCATTTAACGTACTACTTTAGTTACGATAGGATTTGAGAAACTAGTAAATTAAACGATTTTAAGATTAAGTTTATGATGTTCTACTTTAATGACAAAAAAAAAACTACATGATTAAAGTGAAAATTTAGAGATTAAAGTTGACATTTCATGCTTTTTTCCCACTGTGCGCCTTTTTTTTTCTCTGTACACAAATAAGCTTTCATATGACACTCAGACGGTGGGCTACGACTTTTCACGGTGACTTTGATATCTGACAACTTTTTTTTTATTTTGGGCACTGTGCGACTTTGTGAATATGAGCTTTCAAGTTTCTCTGACACGCTATGTCACTCGATCAACTTCCTTTTGTTGTTTATACCACTGTTTAAACCAACAAATAGTGCGTTTTTCTTTGCCTCCACTTTTGTATTCGCTGAAATTCTTCTATTTTCCCTTTTGCTTTTGCCATTGCCTTTTCACAGATGGCTGAGGTTAAGGGCTATTTATATTGATTTGCATATTCAAAGAGGTGTAATTCTGGGAGGAGTTGGGGCAGGACAGCAGGCGCATGCATATGCATTACTTTTCACGCTGACCGGGATATATCTAGCGGAAGAACGTGGAAGTTGGCGTACACACAGATTTATGCATCTGGATTTTTTTGTGCGTAAGCACATTTCCGCTTTTGTCCATACTCTGTGTTATAGTGTGAATTTTACACACTGCGTTAAACATGAGGCCCCAGGTGTCAGTATGGATTGATCCAGTATTGGACCACATATTGTACCTGCATAAAAACACACTTACAAACACACACTGTAACCACAGAGATGGACTAGACGGCATCTGATCTAACTTTTATCTGAATCTGTCCTGGATATGATGGCACATACTTGCAGAGCTATATTCTTTGTAACACACACACATGCTACGAATACTGTACGCTGGACAGGTAAAATATGCATCTGAATCCCCATACACATATTCACATCTGAATTCTTAGCACTTTATCTTAAAGCGAAGAATGGATAGTATATTCAGAGCTCTTGATGGATATATGGTTTCTTCTTAGTGCTCTTTAGTTCTTTATGGCCATTTTAGAATTTGTGACTGTACCATTCTGAATGTTCTCCCGTTCTTATGAAATTCTATTACTTACTCACTAGGTCAAGGAGGAATTCAGAAGAATTACAACTGTTCGCCTCAATCACGGTCCTGGAGAGCTGCAGTGGCTACAGGTTTTTGCTCCAACCCAATTGCTTAATAAGAAGCCCTTATTGCTCAAGTAACACTTCTGCTTCACTTTAGTTGTCCCACTCGTTAAGATTGTGAACCCTTATTGCTTATTTAAGTCTTAAACAGCTGTATTCTTGGTTTTTAATTGCTCCTAATTAGCAATAACATGCAAACAACAAAAGAGACAAGCATTTCTCCATTTAGCTTGTTACCATTTACACCTGTGTGCATTTATCATGTACTATTGGGTTTAATTAAATACTTGGAAGGAAAGTAAAGAGAAAAAAATGAAGGACTGAGAATTACTCATCCATTTTAGCCTTCAAATCATTTGGATGATATCCTTAGAAAGGAGAAGAAAATCTAGGATACGAGAATTACCTGACATGGCAGAGTTAAAGCACTAACAAGCCATGAAATTAAATTATTGGCAAGAATTGCTTTCTAATTAAGCAACCAGGTTAAAACAAAAACCTGCAGCCACTGCGGCTCTCCAGGACTGTGATTGAGGACCCCTGGCCTGGAGCATATGTTTATGAGCAGACTCGAAACATATACACCACGTCTTCTTGAACTCATGATTGCCAAAGGAGGACTGGCTGGAACTAAAATAAGACCAATCCTGGATACTTTGAATGAGGTATATATTAATGTAATTAATTTGGTATGTTCTTTACTTGGTGTAACAAGATGTGTAGTAGTATTCAAACCTGCAGCCAATTCCATCATTTTGCTGAATAACACAAACTACAATAAATATTTATAGCTTTAACAAAATTTATATCTACTATGAGTTAACACAGCATACACTAAAAAAATGGTGGTGGAAGAGTTATGCCATTTGCTTAATTTTGGAAAAAGGCACTGGGCATTTTGTTCTAGCATAGAAGGTACTGGTTGCTATGGTGTCCCTGTCCGACTATGATGATTTTTTGAAGAATACACAGTCTGAGTATCTTTAAAAGCTGTGAATGACAGATTTAAACTAACCAATTGTTCAAAATCACTCCCAAACAGGGTGTAAAGCTGTTATTGCTACAAAGGGTGGCTCTACAAAAATAAGTCAATATCAAGTCAGCATCAAGTCAATATTTATAAAAAATGCATTGCATATTTGCATATTTATAAAAATTATGTTCATGAGAATATATTCTGAACCAAAACATTGACACTTCAAATTATTTTGCATTTTAATGCTTTGAATTTAAAGTATAACAGAAACAGAGTTTAGTATAAGAAGTGTAAGATTCATAATCTTTAATTATACTATAATTAAGCCATATTCACTCTAAATATATTTCTTGTCAGAACCTCAATATTGAAAGGAGAAGAGATGGAATTATCCAGTGCTTAATAGAGTACCTCAGAGAAAGTAATGAGGACCTTTTCCAAGACTGCCAGGTATGGCCTTTAATTTAGTCTACTGAAGGAATTTGCACGGTTGTACAGTAAACACTTAGGAGTACAATTATGTACTGCATATAGAATTTGACAAAGAAATAAACATAACACATCATTATATTTGTATTAATCTGTCACAGGAGGATAATCAAGATGGAAACACTGAGCATCTCTTGAAGATCATTGTCGTCCATAGTGCCACTACAGAGGATCCAGTGGATTTTGCCATTATTATTGAAGGCTGTAAAGTGCTGACTAACTGTGGAAGCAGAGCCAAGGCTTGCATCCTATTAATGGGGTTTATTTATGCTTTAAATTTAGTCTACCCAGAAAAGCTAAAGTATACATTTGAGTTTTTCCAACTCAAATGATTTTCCTTGAGATTGATGGGATAAAGCTGCTCAGAAAAGTTCAGACACTAAAAAACAAATTGCTGGCTTGAATGTAACTACTCAAGTTAATAATGGATAATAAGTTTTTGTTAACCGTAGTCAAAACGTCATTGTGTCCTAAAATATTAAAACACTAGGTGAACTTTAGTTTTTGAAACAAAAGCCTACCTCACCTCTAATTTGTAAACATGTATTTTGTTTTTTGTAACATTTGTCTGTTCGGAAAATCAAAGTTGTACAACTGTTGTATGATAAGGGTAGTAATTATTATGACAATTTGCTTTTTTGTGTATATTGATCATTTTTCATGTGCCACAGGTAAAGCTCTACACATTTACAGTTTTATGGTCAGTGGTTTCCTACTAGAGTGACAGAAGTGTATATTGTGGTTTGAATTTGACTTTTTTTAAAATTCTGCTTTATTTGAATTTTTGAATTAGTGTCAGGGCTGACAAGTACAGTAACAAAACTGTTAAAAACTGTTACCACCCCTCCAATAGACACGGTCCTGCAGTCTCCCCTGCAGAGCCCTATAGTCTTCTCTTCTTTGAAAACGGTTCAGCCTGTCCCTCCATTTTACAGAAGCCTTTTGTCACCAGGACAGATGGTCAGCCATCCTGTGTTCTTACCAACTAGTTATGTAATGCCCAGCTCGACCACTTCCACTGCAAATAATGTACTGTTAGATCAGCAACCACAAGTCCCAAGTTCAATTCACCCAATTGTCCTCTCTGAAGCCACATCTACAGCCCATAGTCTGGTGCTCCAAAACAATTATGACACATTAATTATTGACCCCACACCCAAGAAAAAAAAACAGAAAATCTAGTATGCCAGTAAAGATTAAAAAGGAAAATATTAATGTGGTTTAAGAGTTTGACAAGGAAGATGATGAGGGGATGGAAAATGAAGGCGCAATCAATAACAACTTAGATTGTCCCCATCTTCTGCACAATCATCACAACCATCAGCATCCTCACGCAATTAACAACAATCATTGCCAACATTTCTCTCAGGATAAAATGAGTCCCAACCAGGCTTTGAAAAGCATGCTTTGTCAGGATCAGGATGACAGGCGGAGCACTGGAGGGGGATCCGAAATGCCTTGCATGGGGAGCTTCACTTCAGAGGAGCAGGACCAAGATAAGGACTTTAAGAATGACTCAGAAGCCTCAGAGACCAAAATGTGCTGTGGAGATCCTGATTCCATGGAGTCGGAAGACTTGCAATGCCATCACCATTACATTCAGCAATTGAATGGTAAAGACAGAATAGAGAAGGAGCAACTAGAGCAAGAGGAGGAGGACAACCATTTGAGGGAAAAACTGGAGGATAAGCATGAGTCCTTGCCCTCGCCACATCAGCCAGTCATCAAGATTAAAGAAGAGCTCACTGACCTTACTCATGTTTTAAATGAGCCAGTATGGCCTTCACAATGGAGGAGCTGTTGCACCGCAGCTAGCGTGGCTGCTTTACATGAGTCTTTTGTCTCGTCCATGGGCTTTGGTGGCAGTACACAAAAATATCCCTCCCCTGAAGGTGACCTCTGTTCCAGTCCCGACCCCATGATCTGCTACATGTGCAAGAAGAGTTTCAAAAGCTTGTGCAGCGTTAAACTGGTGCCATGCCTATTAAACTCATTGCAGATGTATCACTAATTCATGTTTCTTAAATATACTATGGCATTGAAGAGAGACTTGAAAGGCATTTTGGGACACATGTCAAGAATTTCAATTAGGAAGCTTACAAATTGTCATTTTTTTCACTGTTAGAAGATCTGGAACTCAACCATAACTGAAAAGTTTGTCATGGAAATTGTAAGAGTGCTTAATTCTGAGGCTATAAATGAGATTCTCCAGGTTTCTTTCAGGTTTAGGGCTAAAATTGGCACAGCTGGTAAGTTCTCAATTTGGAAAATTACTGTTAAATGTAAAACACCCACTCATTTTCTAAATCTACCTGGTTCAATTCAGGGGTGGCATTCAGCATGTCTTCAAGGGGACTTCAGGGCACATCTGTCCGTTCTAAATGTAAAAAAACAAATAACACACATTTGATAGAGTGCTTCATTAACCAGGATGCAGCAAAATGGCTATAATTTTATTTTTACATCTGCGGTTTCCAAGGTATTTGTTCATGTATTCAATCTGAAATGAATCCTCTACAAAGGAGAATATCTGCCAACAATTTCTGAAGTTTTCACATGATCTCATAGTACTGACCAGAATTATTAATGATCTAGAAATTACGTGGGGTAAATATTTTGGGGTTGAAAAACATTTACCCAAGACTGTTCAAATAAGTTAGTTATTCAAAAAGAATACTTTTTTGGAATTAATTAGAGGGGTTGTTCTGCCCCACATCTTGTTAGTTGAAACTGTTATTTGTTGAACTGTGCTCCCCCTTCATCTTGTCATTTATTAACACACCAGTCAGTCACATCCCACGCTCACAGTGGTACTATAAAAGTCTATTAAACTTGCATAATGCACGTAGGTCCCATAATAAACATTTAAATACAATACACCCCATGTCTCTCACGTAGGCACCCCTTTATCTCTTGCTTCAGTCACATCCAAAACGTATCCTTAGAGTATATAAACCCCTGGGTCTGGTTAGTTGTGGTACGCAGCAATTTGAACCTCTGTCCACGCGCTTCTCTTTGTCTTGATCCATCCGTGGAAATCACTCGCCTTGTAAGTGTCTTTTAATGCTTTATTGTTTAATGTACACTGTCTGCTATGTATTGCTTTGTAAATCATTCTTTATTGTCTTTGATTGTACACATATAAATGTCTGTATGTTTCTTTTGTATATATTTCAGTTTACAATGAAGTATGTCCAGTAAAAGCCTTCAAGATAGCTCGCTCACCCCTTGTCGTTTTTTATGTGGATGTGCCGAGATGTTTAAGCTCTCTGCGGCCGCATTGCACTGACAGTGTGGAGTGAGGCAGAAAAGTAAAAAGGCGAATCCACATCGAGGGACAGACTGCAAGAGAATCGTTAAGACAGCTAAGTTAAGGAACGTTCTGGCCACGCAGATCAAAGAAGGATCCTACGTCAACTTAGTAAAAGGGCAATTCCATGGTGCGGGATGGACCGCAGAACATTGCTCCTCTCCTGCTAAGTAAAGGGGCGTTTGTGCCAGGGATCAAAGGGAGAATCTCTGTGCAACTTGGCTGAAAGACAGTATTCACACCGCAAACTGAAGTGAAGCATCTCCATGGCATCTTTTAAATCAACTGACTCCGCCTACTGACAGGTTGAAGCGCAGTAAGTGCTTTTCATGCTGTGCTTTCCAATATAGATTGGCGTTTCTCTTGGCTCAACAACGAGAAAATGAGATCACACAGAATCCGAATTGGGATGTGATTGCCTTAAGCGTTTTAGCTTTATTTACTTTGCCTCTCCTGAATCGCCTGAAATCGGTAGTCTTCTGTTGGTGTAGCTGGCTATAGAAGCACTCGGTTCAACTTATACAGCCCAAATTCCACTGTTGCAGACATGGAGAAGTTATACAAAACCGAATCTGATTCTATGGCCAATTTAAGGCACACCCGCTATTCCAACACCTTTGCAAAAAGTTTCGCAGTCAAAGCTCGTGCGTTGGCTGAAGCTGCGCGTGCACGCGCATCCTTCGCAATGAAAGAGTTTGCGATTAAAAGAGAACAAGCAAGAATGGAGGCAGACAGACTTGCACTGGAGGCAGCACTAGAGGCTCTTCAGTCCGAAAAAGAAGCTGCTGCCGCAGTAGCTGAAGCTGAAATATTAGCAGCTGCGACCAATTAATTAAATCATGAGATTCGCAGCCGCTGAAGCTCATCTCAAGTTAACAGAAGGACAGCAGGGTATGTAACTCTTGATGCTGTCACCCCTCAGCCTAACTCACCTACTCACAAAGAAGTGGAAAAATCACCTGCAGCACAACAAGACGTCATGATGAAGAGTCCTTCACGCATCTCAGGTGACAACCCATTTTCTACAAAGGTGCAGGCAGGAGAAAGTGAAGATGTCCAAAGAGTGTCATCACAATCAGGATGTGCCATTTATCTAAGACTGCCCCACCAAGCAGGACTGCTTGACCATCACATCAAGACCCCTCCTCTAAAGAGTAGCCCATTCACAAACTCTCTACGGACCTGTGCTGGAGTTATGGACACAATTGGCAGGAAAGCAGTTGGCTTCCAAATAGAGGCTGTGAATGGAGGTGTAAGTATAGCCCTGCCTCCACTTATTGAATGCAACAAAATTTTGAACACTCGCTCTGAAATACTCACACCAGGGGCAGCACGTCGCCACCCTCACTTACAGTCTGTGGCAGGCCACATCCCAGAATTGTATGTTAATGCCCATATTCTGCTACTGCTTGTAAGAGACCTCATCAGAGTGCACAAAGTGAGGCAGCAAATGAATGGTCCTCATAATGCACCCTTTGCTCAAAAACTTGACCTAGTTTGGGTTCTTGTAGGCGAAGTTTGCCTTGGTAATGCTCACAAGCTGGCAGTTTGTACTTTCAAAACAAGTGTGCTGGAAAATGGGCGTCCTTCACTTTTCACGCCTTGCTACAACCACCTTTGCGTGAGAGAAAGGGTGACTTATGGCGAGGAGCCAACACCATTGGCCCCTTTGATCAAGTCTGAGCATAATGATGTGCTGAGGACAATTTTTGACTCCATGTTGCCACGGATCAGGCTGTCTGCACTTCCTGGTGGTTTCACAGAGAATGATCTCTTTAAAAGCCAGTGTGTCCGAGCTGTAGTAAAGCACACACTAGGGACAATTTAGGATCGCCAGTGCACCTAACCTGCATGTCTTTGGACTGTGGGAGGAAACAGGAGCACCCGGAGGAAACTCACGCAAACACGGAGAGAACAAGACCTGCACAAGGCTGGAATGGGCTGCAAGACCACCAGCAAGAAGCCTGGTGAGAAGATGACAACTGTTAGTGCGAAAATAAAATAAAATAAATAAATAAAATGACCATCAATCACCCTCAGCCTGGAGCTCTATGTAAGATCTCGTCTCATGGGATGAGCAAAAAAACAGCCCCAGAGTGTGATGAGTCCACCTCCGTGCTCAACTGTGGGGATGGCGTTCTTTGGGTCACACTCAGTATTTCTCTTCCTCCAAACATGGCAGATTGAGTTGACGCCAAAGAGCTTGACCACAGCACACCTCCCAAGCCTTCTCTGAATCATTTAGATGTTCACCGGCAAACTTAAGATGTGCCTGGATGAGTGTCCCCGCTTGAGGAGGGGGACCTTGCGGGCGCTGCAAGATTTCACTCCATTATGGCGTAGTGTGTTACCAATGGTATTCTTGGTGACTGTGGTGGTCCCAACTGCCTTCAGATCATTGACAAGCTCCTCCTGTATAGTTTTGGGCTGATCCCTCACCTTTCACATGATCATCCTCACCCCATGAGGCAAGATCTTGCATGCAGCTCCAGACTGAGGGCAACTGATGGTCATTTTATTTTTCTTCCATTTCCAAATAATCACAGTTGTCACTTTCTCAATGGTCTTGTAGATCATTCCAGTCTTGTCTCTGACGTCCTTTGACAGCTCTTTGGTTTTGCCCACCATGGTGTTTGAGAGGTTGGAATGGAAGAAATTGAATCTGTGGACAGGTGCGAAGTTTGCTTTGAGGGTGTTGATGAAGAAGTATAGAGAAGGCCAGAAGGAGTTGTATTGCATTTTTGTGGACCTGGAGAAAGCATATGACAGGGTGCCCCGAGAGGAGTTGTGGTATTGTATGAGGAAGTGGCAGAGAAGTATGTAAGAGTTGTACAGGATATGTACGAGTTGAAGTGTGACCATGGTGAGGCCTGCAGTAGGAGTGACAGATGCATTCAAGGTGGAGTTGGGATTACATCAGGGATCGGCTCTGAGCCCTTTCTTATTTGCAATAGTGATGGACAGGTTGATAGATGAGATTACACAGGACTCCCCATGGACTGTGATGTTTGCTGATGTCATTGTGATCTGTAGCGATAGTAGGAAGCAGGTTGAGAAGGAGAAATGAAGGTCAGTAGGAACAAGACAGAATACATGTGTGTAAATGAGATGGAAGTCAGTGGAATGGTGAGGATGCAAGGAGTAGAGTTGGCGAAGGTGGATGAGTTTAAATACTTGGGATCAGCAGTGCAGAGTAACAGAGAGTGTGGAAGAGAGGTGAAAAAGAGAGTGCAGGCAGGGTGGAATGGGTGGAGAAGAGTTTCAGGAGTGATTTGTGACAGACAGGTAATAGCAAAAGTGAAAGGGAAGGTCTACAGGACGATAGTGAGACCAGCTATGTTATATGGGTTGGAGACGGTGGCACTGACCAGAAAGCAGGAGACAGAGCTGGAGGTGGCAGAGTTAAAGATGCTAAGATTTGCACTGATGTGACGAGGATGGACAGGATTAGAAATGAGGACATTTGAGGGTCAGCTGAAGTTGGACGGTTTGGAGATAAAGTCAGAGAGGCAAGATTGCGTTGGTTTGGACATGTGCAGAAGAGAGATGCTGAGTATATTGGGACAAGGATGTTAAGGATAGAGCTGCCAGGAAAGAGAAATAGAGAAAGGCATAAGAGAAAGTTTATGGATATGGTGAGAGACGACATGCAGGTGATGGGTGTAACAAAACAAGATTCAGAGGACAGAAAGATATGGAAGAAGATGATCCACTGTGGCAACGCCTAACGGGAGCAGCCGGAAGAAGAAAAAGAACATATTATATTATACCAGTAATGGCACACTGCACGAATACACTTGCCTTGAGCATTCCTAGTTCTCATCCTCTTTCTCTGTATGTTTATCATTCAACTATCCAAACACTTCTCACCCATTAGGGAACTATGTTTTATATCATGTAGAACTGTGTTCTCATCAGTATTTTGACGAGGCACTGAGTTATAGACGTAACATTCCACTTCATTTTCGCCTAATACTTTTCAATGGGGAAAAGAAGTGAATGTGAGATGTTGAAGTGTACCTTGAGTAACACTTAGGAAACCATCCAAACAGTTCTTACCCATTAGGGAACTATGTTTTATATCACATAGAACTATTTGTGTGCTGCGATTTCACTTTATTGACTTGAGTCAGATTCACTGATGACTGCTTGTGTTCAGTTACACTGTTGTACTGACACCCACAAATACCGCTGTATATCTGGTTACTGGTGTGCATATGAATTAATGTAGAGTAATACTCATCATCAATAAAGAATGCTGATGATATTTGTTTGGGTAGTAAAGTGTGACGGGCCAGGTAAAAATTCCATTGGTCTCTCAGTCATTGCTGAGGAAGCTTTACATTTGGATGTATTTGCCATAAACTCTGCTCTTATTTGTATTAATACAGGCTTATGGGCGTTAATGCATTGATGTGCAAAATGCTGAAATAAAGCCTAAAAATACAAAACTTGCATATCAAAAATTTCAGCTGGATCTCTTGAGTGCATTGATCACGGCGCCATTGCAGTGGAACCTTTAGATTTGGAGAAAATTCAAAAAGCTGTTTTCTAATTTCTATATATAAAGCCAAAGAGCAGTAATGGATAGACATAGCAAAATAATGAACAAAAGCCTAAATATGCACAAATTGCATATCAAAATTTGGGTTCTGGGAGGAGTATGGTTGCAAAGCTGAAACTTAAAGCAATTGACGGAAGGGCCCCACCAGGAGTGGAGCCTGCGGCTTAATTTGACTCAACATGGGAAAACTCACCCGGCACAGACACGGAGAGGACTGACAGATTGATAGCTCTTTCTTGATTCTGTGGGTGGTGGTGCATGGCCGTTCTTAGTTGGTGGAGCAATTTTTCTGGTTAATTCCGATAATGAACGAGACTCCCTCTTGCTAAATAGTTACGTGACCCCGAGCATGTCGGCGTCCAACTTCTTAGAGGGACAAGTGGCTTTTAGCCATGTGAGATTGAGCAATAACAGGTCTGTGAAGCCCTTAGATGTCCGGGGCTGCACGCGCGCTACACTGAATGGATCAACGTGTGTCTACCAGGCGCCGAGAGGCGTGGGAACAAAATGATGAAAAAAAGCCTAACTACACACATATTGTATATAAAAATTTTCAGCATGATCTTCTAAGTGCATTGATCACTGAGCCATAGCAGTGGAACCTTTAGGTCTGGAGAAAACCACACAAAGCTGTGTTCTAATTTGTATATATAAAGTCAATGAGCAGTAATTGATGGACATAGCAAAATGATGAAAAAAAGCATACAAATACACAAATTTAATATCAAAATTTTCAGTAGGATCTCCTGAATGCATTGATCACTGAGCCATTGCACCGCAACCTTTAGATTTGGAGATCATTGTCGTAGGCTTATTTAGTATTGAGAGTGAATTTGATGATTGTAAAGAGTTTAATTTATGATTCTAAGGACGGGTTTATTCTTCATGCGACTCATGCTGCAGCGAACACTCCAGCTACGCAAGCGTTTTACTGTTTATACCGTCACACTTTTAAATTTTTCTTTCTCTTGTCTTTGCTTCCCTTCTCTTGTTCCTATTTGTGTTATCTGTGTGAAAATTACAACATTTATTTCTTGTTATATTAATGGGGCTGGTTTCAGGGTTTTTCCTGACCAGTACCCTTTTTGCATATAGCAAAACTGACACAAGTCTCAAAAATGGGGTTAATGATTGACGCTGTGTTATATTAAACAAACTTTATTTTACCAGATTACTTCCACAGCAACAAGAGCTTATCTGTCACTCGTTTGAATATTGCAAGATCAACTAGGTGCCCCTTCTCTTCGGATGTATTTATTTTGACTTTATTGTTTACTATTAGTAGTTACTTGTTGTGATGGAAGTGCTTTCCAAATGAGTGGAGGCCACAACAATGGCCAAAGCAGATATTACTATAGTGATTAAGTTTTTATTGAAGATCTATATTGATGATTAAAAGTAGAAGACAAAATTAAATACTTGTACAATGTGTGTACAGTCTGAAAACTTCAGTTTGACCATTAAAAACGCTTTAGCCAAGTTACAAGCAGAAACAATTCAAACAGACATCTGTCCTACTGCTAGCATTAATGTCAATAAGGCGTATCACCAACAAAACAGGCCTAACGCTTTTTGAGATATTAATAGACCAACAGCCAACATCTTCTCATCCTTTATGGGATCCATAACTACTTTCAGCATTTATATAAGAAGTATTGGAATACTGACTAATAATGAGCAAGCCTCTTAAATGCAAGTAAAAGCTACTGTTCCTAGTCCATCAGAGGTAACAGATTAAGATACCCTCAGGCCCCTAGGTGATTTAATGAATACAGCTCCCTAACAGAGGGCTGATCAATTTTAAAAATTAATTTATGTGCACATAAACGGTTGTTTCATGCAGCAAGACTCTTCCCACTCCTGATTTTGCCTTGTGGACATTTGATCTTTTCGTCGAGCTGCAAGATGAAAAGGCCCTTTGCTGACAAGGACCCTAGGTACACACTCACAACACCCTGATGGTAGATCTGTCCCTGGTAACAGCACATGAGTTTGAAACCAGAGATTGGGATATAGTACAAGCTTACTAGCAGCTTACTAGCAGTTTCCAAGAAGAAATTAGCCATTCCAGGCACTTCTAACTACTACCACAGCATTGAAACTGGAAGAGGGACCAAAATGTCCAATTATCACGTCGCTAAAAGGTCCATCTTCAGAGGGGGATCAAGCTATCAACCGACTGGCATGTGAATCTTCAATTGTTGTAGCCCACTCAATTTCCAGATAAGGGATTCCATATTGGTGACCTTCGCCACCAAAAAGAAAACATAAATGTAAACCTGTTGTAAAACAGTGTTCTCAATTTCCATGGGTTCCAAATCATAGAATGCATCATATCAAGAGTTTTAAATATATATTAGTATTTTTTGCTCTGGGATATTGCACCACAAGGCCTGATTATTATTCATCCATTATCCAACCCGCTATATCCTAACTACAGGGTCACGGAAGTCTGCTGGAGCCAATCCCAGCTAACACAGGGCGCAAGGCAGGAAACAAACCCCAGGCAGGGTGCCAGCCCACCACAGGGCGCACACACACACCAGGGACAATTTAGAATCGCCAATGCACCTAACCTGCATGTCTTTGGAAACCGGAGTGCCCGGAGGAAATCCACGAAGACACAGGGAGAACATGTAAACTCCAAGCAAGGAGGACCCAGGAAGCGAACCCGGGTCTCCTAACTGTGAGGCTGCAGCGCTACCCACTGTGCCATCGTGCCGCCCCCTGATTATTATATCATATTAAATCCCTCATTATACCGTAGAAGAAAATTTGTCACAACCTGATATTTATTTTTCTGCAGCAAAGACTTTCATAGAGGATTTGAACTGTGGGTTGATGGGCAATATAGGAAGAAAAGTTAATTATCTTCAAACACAACAAAGGCAATTTAACTCTTTAGAAAAGCAACATGTACATTAGTTTATGTGTACCTGTTGTTTTTGCTAATGGAAATAGAATGGTATTCTTTTGAATTTATTTATTTTTTTTAAATTAATTTTACTGCACTCCATACAAAGCAATCAAGTTTTTACAAAAAGAAAAATAGAGTCAAGAACAGATCGATCCCCACCCTTGAGAGAGAGAGCAAGCCAAACAGCATAAAAATTTTACAGCTTTTAAACATATCTAAATTAATAAATTCTCTATGCTTCATGAACTTATTTTTAAAATATTACTGATTAGATCCTGCCATGTTTTGAAAAAAGTCTGTACGGATCCTCTAACTGAGTATTTGATTTTTTCCAATTTCAAATAATATAACACATCGGTTTCCCACTGACTTAAAAGAGGAGAGTTTGGGTTCTGCGTGCCAAAAGTGTAGTGAATGCAATCACAATTTGTTTGTCTTTCTCCACTTTAAACCCCTCTGGAAGAACCCCAAACACAGCTGTTAATGGGTTAGGAGGGATTGTGAGTCCAAGGCTATCTGAAAGGTAATTAAAAATTTTTGTCCAGAATAATGTTAATTTGGTGCAGGCCCAGAACATGTGACCTAGTGAGGCTGGGACTTGGTTGCAACGTTCACAGGTTGGATCATGCCCTGAAAACATTGTGGAGAGTTTTAGTCGAGACAGATGTGCTCGATATATAATTTTGAGTTGTATAATTGTACGCTTTGCGCATATGGAGCTCGAGTGAATTCTCTGCATTGCTACTTTCCACTCCTTTTCTGATATATTAATTGAGAGATCTTTTTCCCAGTGTCCTCTTGGATCTTTGAAAGGGAGGGATTGTAAAATGATTTTATATATTGTAGAGATGGAGTCTAAATCCTTGAGATTGAGCAATATTTTTTCCAGCATGGATGAGGGTGGAAGATGAGGAAAATTTGGAAGGTTCTGTTTAACAAAGTTCCTGATTTGAAGATAGTGAAAGAAATGTGTAGCTGGAATGTTAAATTTGGAATGTAATTGTTCATAGGAAGAAAAGACATTGTCTATATAAAGATCTCTAAGCAAGTTAATTCCAAATTTTTTCCAGATATTAAAAACTGCATATGTTTGTGAAGGTTGAAAGAGGTGGTTCTCTTGCAGAGGTGCCACAGATAGAAGCTTCTCCATCTTAGAATGCTTTCTACATTGGTACCAGATTCTAAGTGAGTGGAGCACAATTGAGTTATTTGTATATTGCCGATAGCGTGTGTTTATTGGAGCACAGAGCAAGGAATACAAAGAAGTACTGCAGGATTTTACTTCTATTGCGGTCCAAGCCTGTGTATGTTCTTCTATTTGTGTCCAGGTTCTTATCGCCTGTATATTTGCTGCCCAGTAATAAAACTGGAAGTTAGGTAGAGCCATGCCGCCTTTTTCCTTTTGTCTTTGTAAGGTCGCTCTTTTGATGCGTGGATGTTTTTAATTCCAAATAAATGAGGTTATTGTTGAATCTAATTGCCTAAAGAATGATTTATTAATGTATATTGGGATGTTTTGAAATAAAAAAGGAGTTTAGGTAGAATATTCATCTTAACAGTTTTAATTCTTCCAGCTAGTGTGAGATGAAGGGTTGACCATCAATGCAAGTCTTGTTTAATTTTTTCCATGCAGACGGCGAAATTTTGTTGATAAAGAGCTTTATGTTTACTTGTGATGTTTACCCCAAGGTATTTAAACTGTTCTGCAATGATAAAAGGTAGGGTATCTAAACTAATATTATATGCTTGAGAATTCACTGGAAAGAGTACACTTTTATTCAGATTAATTCTGAGACCAGAGATCTTTTAAAATTCTGTGAGTGCTGCTAAGACTGCAGGCACAGAATTTTCTGGGTCTGATATATACAGTACCATGTCATCTGCATATAATGAGATTTTCTGTTCTAGTCCTTCTCTGCTAATCCCCTTTATCTGATCAGTATTTTGACAATGTATTGCCAGTGGTTCAATGGCAATTGCAAACAGAAGCGGTGACAAGGGGCATCCTTGTCTAGTGCCACGTTCTAGTTTAAAGTAGTCTGAGCAAATGTTGTTGATGCAAACTGAAGCTTCTGGGTTAGTATAAAGTAATTTAATCCATGCACAAATGTTTGGGCCAAACCCAAACTTCTCCAATGTAGTAAAAAGGTATTTCCAGTCAATCATGTCGAATGCTTTTTCTGCATCCAATGATAATAATATTTCTGGGGTGTTTGATTTAGTTGGTGTGTATATTACATTAAACAGGCGTCGAAGATTTGAAGATAAGTGCCGGCCCCTAATAAATCCAGTTTGGTCTTGTGATATTATCGAAGGGAGCACTTTCTCCATCCTTCTGGCTAAGATTTTAGAGAGTATTTTAACGTCGTTATTCAGAAGTGAAATTGGTCTGTATGATGCACATTGTAATAAGTCCTTATTTTGTTTTGGAAAGACAGTGATTAGTGCTTGGCGAAAGGTTTGTGGAAGAGATTGGTTATCTCTGGCTTCTGTAAATGTTGCTAATAGGAGGGGAGCTAGCTGAGCGGAGAATTTCTTGTAAAATTCTGCAGGGTAGCCATCAGGGCCTGCTGCTTTCCCGCCTTGGAGTGACTTTATAGCATCTAGTAATTCTGATAAAGCCAGAGGTTTATCAAGTTCCTCTGCACTAAAAGCGTCTATTTGTGGTATCTGTAATGTATCTAGAAATGTATTAGATTGTGTATTGTCTTCTTTAAACTCAGTAGTATATAGGGATTTATAGTAGTCTCTGAAAGTGTGCATTATATTTTTGTGTTTGACGATTTTATCTCCGTTCGTGTTGGTGATTACCGAGATTGCATTGCGCACTTCTTGCTTGTGAATTTGTTGAGCTAAAAGCTTATTAGCTTTCTCTCCATGTTCATAATAATGATGTCTGGATTTGTAGATTAGTTGTTCAGTTTCTTTAGTTGTCAAGAGGTTTAATTCCGAATGTAGAGCCTGCCTCCTCCTATATAGAGTCTTGCTTGGTAGTCTGGCGTGTTCTTCATCTATTTTAGTAATTTCGCTTTTTATCTCTGCTACTTTCTTGGCTTCGGATTTATTTCTGTGGGAAAGATATGAGATAATCTGACCTCTTAAGAAGGCCTTAAGAGTTTCCCAGAGTATTCCTGCAGAGATCTTGGGTGATGTATTTGTCTCTAGAAAGAATTTGATTTGTTTGGATATAAATTCTGTACAATTCTCGTCAGCTAATAGAAGCGGGTTGAGGCGCCATCTGCGGGGTGAGTGTATGGGGCTTAGTAATTTTAGCTCCAAGATCATAGGTGCATGGTCAGAAATAACAATAGCATCGTATTCGCAAGATTTAATCATAGGCAAGAAGTTATTGTCTATAAAGAAGTAATCAATCCTTGAGTAACAATGATGCACTGGTGAGTAGAAAGAATATGTTCTTGAATTTGGGTTTAAAAACCTCCAGGGGTCTGATAAGTTGTGATCAGTTATAAACTTTGTAATTATCTTAGCGGAGTTAGATGCCGTTCCCCCTGTGGAGGAAGTCCTATCTAAAAGTGGATTTAGAACACAATTGAAGTCCCCCGCCATTATAACTTTATGAGAGTTCAGATTGGGAATGGATGCAAATTAATTTTGTATAAATTCCTTATCATCAACATTGGGTGCATAAATATTTATCAAAATCATTTTACAGTTAGATAAGTCTCCCATGACCATTACATATCTCCCTTCAGGATCCAATACTACATCTGATGCTACAAATGGTACTGTTCTATGTATGAGAATTCCCACCCCTCTAGTTTTCTTTGTAAAACTAGAATGGAACATTTGGCCAGTCCAGTCTTTTTGCAGCCGGAACTGATCCTTGCTTAGTAAGTGGGTCTCCTGTAAAAATACTATTTTAGCATTTAGACCTGTTAGGTGAGAGAGTACTTTCTTTCTCTTTAATTCGTGATTCAGGCCTTTAACATTCCAACTTACGAAGTTAACTGTTCCGTCATGGAGACACTGATTCTGAGTTTTTGATGTCATTTTATAGTCTTAACTGGAAGTGAGACAGCTTCGGCCTTAATTTCCTATTTCCCCTAGAGTTGTTGCCATGCAGCTTATTATTACGTTGGTAGTTATAATTATTAAGATTAATAGGATAGATTAGGTATAGATCAAGCCTGCTCTCTTTCTCTCCCCCCCTTAACCCCCCACCCTCCCTTTTTGCCTCCCCAAGTGAGGCTAAAACCCACTTCACGCAGTCCCAGTCCTCTGACATACCCTGAATTTAATATATACATCAGTGATTTACAAAATGTTATTAGAATAATAGCATTGTTAGCATTGAGTGCCAAAACAATGTATAATAGTGAATATTTTTATATTTACCCCATATTGTAGACTCACTGACACTTGGTGTGAGTGGACAACAATGTTGTATTTCAGGATAAATTAATGTATATAATTTAAACTGTGCCCAATACCCACTTCTTTTGGTTAATTAGAATTTAACAAACATGATAACTTCTACATGTAGTAGAGTATCACCACATCAGCACTTCCAACATTTTCAAAAGAAGCTCCTTCATTTAATAGATGAGATAGACAGACAGATAGATAGATAGATATTTTATTAATCCCCAAGGGGAAATTCACATACTCCAGCAGCAGCATACTGATAATAACAATATTAATTAAATAGTGATAAAAATGCAGTGCAAGTTAAAAAATGTAAGGTGGAGAGTGCAAGGCAGTTATAACAGACAATAACTTTGTATAATGTTAACGTTTAACCCGCCGGGTGGAATTGAAGAGTCACATAGTGTGGGGGAGGAACGATCTCCTCAGTCTGTCAGTGGAGCTGGACAGATGTAAGTATTTTAAGACTCCAGGAGAAGTCTGCACCACCTAAAAGTCAGTCCAGTCAAGGTATTATTGGAAATTATAGTTATGTTTGTCAAGGGTTTACATATAGTTCAAAATAGTTAAAAATGCTGCTTCCTGAATGGCATTCTAGAAGTTAGTATGACTTGTCATACTAAAACTCCACAGTCCAAGTCACTTTGTTTCAAAAGTTTTAGAAAATTCAAAACTAACAGTTTACACAAGAAATAAAAAAGAAAGTTGACAGTACACACACACAAATAATGTTATGTTATTTTTTTATAATGTTCCATTTAAGATTTAACTTTCTAGGTTACATTTCTTAAAATGTCTGTCTATTATCACACACACTAGGATCTACATTTGACATATGTATAATAGAGTTAGAAAACTATATGCCCTTAAAGCCTTTCTGTCTAGCAATTCATGATTCTTTCTAGCTGTCCTACTTCAATTTGAGCTCATTCTATTGTCCAAACACAGAAATACAGAGCGTTGAGAACAATCTATTAAATTGAGCTTATGGGGGTAAACAGAATCTTTCATTATCTATGTGAAAGCTACATCCTATTCAAATTAAGAAAAACTAAGGGAAACGTAATATTAATAGTAATATTGAATTAAACTGGTTGATTTTAATTTTACAGGGTATTGTCTTGGTTTTAAAATAAAGGAAATTTTGTTAACTAAAAGGAATGATAGTAAGCTAAATAGTTTTATAGGAATAGAGACACTTATGACCAAAATTTCTAATTCCATTACTATAGGTAAATAGACAATACAACTAACAGCTGTGGGTGGTAATACAGAACAGATAATTAATATTATGGCTACCTGGGCCAAAGTAACATAGAAAATAGTCAAACAACTAATAACTAAACAGCGATGGAATGTCTCATATAAACAGTGGCTACCAATCTGCAGTGTGTGAATTGGAAAGCCCACATACAAACCAAAGATCCCATTTAATGGACGATAATTTTTAAGTTCAGTAAGATGCATGGGTACAACTTTTGTAATTAAAATGTATCCATGAAAAGGCCCAGTGTCATGCATTAAAGACAGTATTGAGGGTGTCTTCTAAAGGAAAGATGGACACCCAATGTCCAGCACAGATGCTGCCTGTCTTTAACAGAAGCTAATAATGAGAACTGAGTTTCGACCATAGCTGGATATAAATTCAGGATGACTTTGTTGATGTGAGCATGGTTTTTTTCCATTAAGAATCTATCTTTGGTCATTCTTTTACACATGTCATTGGCAACATAAACTAGTAACTTTTGAAGTCTGATCGTAAATGAAATACAGAATCAGGTACATTTTTAAGGGAACAATTTTATAAAACTAATATTAATTGGATGGGACTGCCTATTTCACCTCATTGTACAAATTTGGGTTTGGCCCAAATATATGTGCATGGATACCATTACTTTATACCAGTCCAGAAGTCTCTGTCTGTATTAACAATGACCTCATACTACTTCAAACTAGAATGTCTGCCATCGAGCAATTGGCCATTCACTTGCAAAGTGCATTAGAGGTAAAGGGGATTATCAGAGAAGGACTTGAACAAAACATATCACTATACGTAGATGATATGGTACTGTATATACCAGACCCATAAACATTTTTACCAGTAGCCTTTAATGCACTAGCAGAATTTTAAAAGATATCTGGACAACTTGAATAAAAATTTGCTTTTTCCAGTTAACTCTCTAGCACACAAGACTAGACATCTACCCATTCATTTTAACAGAAAAGTTTAAATATCTAGGGGTAAACATCACAAGTAAATGTAATGATCTTTTTCAACACAATTTGCTATCAGCATGGAAAAAATAAAACAAGATGTGAACAGATGGTCTACCCTCAAACCTTACATTAACAGGAAGAATACTAATTATTGCAAATATACCAATAATCCAATTGTCCATCCATCAAAATGAAAAACAGCTCCATTCCATTATCCCTCCTCTACCAAATTTTACAGTAGGCACTATGCAGTCTGAAAGGTAGGCATTCACAAAACCCAGATTCATCTATCAGACTGCCAGATGGTGAACTGTTATTCACCACACCAGAGAACACATTTCCAGAGTCCAATAGGGGCATGTTTTACACTACTCCAGCTGACACTTGCCATTGTGCTAGTGAACTTAGACTTGCCCGCAGTTGCTCAACCATGGAAACCCATTTCATGAAGCTTACACTACAAAGTTCTCATGCTGATGTTGTCTTGGAACTCTGCGACCTGTGCTGTGAGTGATGCAACATGAGATAGGCAGTTTATACAGGCTATGCGTTTCAGTACTTGGCAACCCTGCTCTCTGAGTTTCCATGATTTAACACTTTGTGCCTGAGCTGTTGCTCCAGACGCTTCCACTTCATAATAATAGCACTTACAGTTGACTGAAACAAATCTACCGAGGCAGGGCATACATTTCACATAATGACTGGCAAAGGTGATATCTTATGACCTGTGTTGGGTTTAAAAGTCAAAGAGCTCTTCATTACAACCCATTCTACTGCCAATGTTTGTCAATGGAAGTTGCGTGGCTTTGTGCTTGATTTTATGTACCTCCATACTTTCAGCCATGTATGCATACACACACACTCATATAAATAGCTAGGAAGACAGATAGATAGTATTTAATCCTGATTCACCAGTAAAATTAAATTTTACTGTCTGGTGCCAGAGAGTGTTTTAAAACATGTTTGTTTTACATGCGAGCAAGAATTTCACTTTACTGTGTACAACAATATTAAAATATGACTACTCTACTAGTACACAGTCAGGGCTGGAGCATTAAATAATGGCGCAAGAGGGAAGACATATTTATTCAGCTCTGCCATATATATTAGGGCTGGAAATCGATTAACAAAATGACTAATTAATTGCATAAATTATGTATTACATTAAAGCATGTAATTATAAAATTAATGCATAAATCATGAAGTAAATACACACTGAATCGCAAAATTATTGTAGAATCAATACAAAGGAATTAACAAAAAAATAATGGCATAATTTAAACTTAAATAAGGACTTTGAACCTGAACTTTTAACAAAATACTAATTGAGCAAGTCCAACTTGAATTAGAATGCCTTCCTAAAAGGCAAGGTGAAAAGAATGCAATAAGAAAACAAGGCCAAAGTATCAATTCACAAATTGGCACTGCATATGAAACACAGATGTGTCAAAGTTTAAAACGATCAAAATGACTGATGACTTTGAATACATTGCTGATGACTGATTTAATCGAAAGAATATGCACTCTTAAATGGGCATACATTAAAACTTATGTAAAAAGGGCCCAAATACTAGCCTCAAATGTTCATCACCATCAACAATTGAAAATTATACTCTACACAAGTGAGGTATCTGCGAATGGCAAACTCCAAGCTACTTTTTTTGCTTCCCCCTGTCCCACCCCTTCAGACAGTTTACATGTCTAAGAGATTTAATAATTCTGGGATTTTTTGTGTTACAAAAACGTGCCACCACAGAAAAACAGTTGGAAAACACTGCTCTATCTACACCTTTGCTCCTGAAAAACTGACACTGTACATTATTTGGGTGGTTATGTTGCATTCTTTGTATTAACTAGCAAAGATACTGCAAACTGGAATAATGGGTGGGGATAATCATTACACTTCTGTTTCATAGAATTTTGTCATTATATTAAGACAGTCAGCACTGTAAGGTACCTGGCAGACCAGTGAGTTAAATACAGAAGACTTATTTTGGTTGTAGTGCCACCCAAAGATAACTTATTTAGCACTTATGTGATTTGACATTTAATCAATCTAATTACAAAACATGAAATGAAAAAAAAAATTTGAATGTGTCAGTTGGCTTTGCACCCTAGGAACCAAGTTACCCGAACTATTCTATAACATTTCAGTAATTAATTATTTACTCTGATGCTGATCTTTTTTATCATAAAATAGGTAATTATGATAGCAATTGACAAGAAGAATTCATAATTAATTGCAGAATTATGGTATTTGAGGGTTCCTCTAGAGTGACTCATTCTCTTGCACAATTTGGCTAAAAAACTATTCAACACATCGTCCTCTCATAACATGCTTAAGCTTCAAGTTTAGTATTTTTATGTCCAGTTGTTTTAGCTGTAGACCATCCTCAAGAAACTGTGACACACAGACATACACCCATCATCGAGATATCAATGTTTTCGGTATCAGGGGACCCTAAAACATCGACATCCGTTGAAATTTTTGATGAATTCCAAAGCTTTCGTTCCTCCCCCATAGACAATAGGTTATGGTGGGGTAGAGTGCAAAGCAAAAAAGAGCATAATTTTTTCTCTAGCGTTGCACTAGACTGTCTCCTACCTACCCCATTTCCTCCAACTGCCCTGCAGTTATGTCAGTATTTATAAATCAAGAAAATGAATGCCAGTGCTACATACTGACACCTGACATGTGGCGTAGCATTGTGAGTGGTGTAATATAAAATTTTAAACCTTTACATAAAAATTTCATTTAATAAAATTTAGTATAGATAGCATATAAATATGGTAATGGATGCGTATGTAATTCTTTACGGACACACTTAACTTTTTTGTATTATTGTGTAATGTAATGAAAATGCCTCCCTGAACAAAGCACTGGCTGAGGCCTTTGCCTTGTTGCCAAACCTGGATGCATTGCCTGCTATTTTTAACTAAACACACTGTGCAAATTTAAGAGACATTTATCAGACATTGTACATGAAACCTATACTTTAAAACTATTTCAGAAATTAGCTGAATGACACACTATTTACACAACATGACATGTAAAAAACAAATGTCAATGTTTACTGACATGTAGCTCTGAAATCCAAATGTGCCCATTTGATTATCAGGCACTTGTGGTAAAGCAATAACTGAATTAGTAAAAATGTGAATCTTTAACACTAGAATTCAAGAGGCCTAAGAATAAACTTGTAATCCCAGCTCACTTTAAATCCCTTCACACCTCTCCATCAGTGTCTTTTGCTTTGTAAATGTGTCGATCAGGGCAAGCAGCAAGCAGCCTGCTGTCCCATACCCCACCTTGATGAAGCTCAACTTGGGCAAAAAGTTCACCTAGCTCAAGCCAAGGCTCCTTATCTACATGTGAGGTTCCTGGAGTTGCATAGGGTAAATAATACAGTATATCATTATTTGGAATACATGCATTTCATGTGTGCTCTGTGTCTACAAAGATATGGGTAAGTGTGGGATGAAAGGAAATGTGAGAAATTCAAAAAATGCTGAACACATAACTAAAGCAGAAACTTTTTCCATGTTATACTAATAATGATGAAAAGTGTGTAATGTGTGAAGACTTTAATCCAAATATCAAATAAACATGTGCACTTTTATTCAAGAATATAACCAAAGAAAAAAAAAACATTCAATTTACATGTGGTTGTCAACGAGTTAAAAACTCAAGCTCAAATGTCAATTGACATAAAGTTTACACGTATTCTTGAATGGTGCAGATGTAAGAACTGCTGCCTTATAACCCGAAGGTCTCATGTTTTGAGTAGTGAGCTGCTATTATTATTATTTCTACAATATAATAAAACATACATTTAATTTGAGTCTGTAATACCTGGTGTAAATTTTGGCTACTTGTAAAAGTTAGCGCTTGTTTTTTTAGTATTCAGTTTTATTCTCTCAGTGACCTTCATGTGGTACAACGAACTTGCCTCTCCCTCTCTGAGTTGATGGCATTTATCTCCATTCTTTTCACAAGAGCAGTGCTGTGGCTGATGCCTGCTCAAAACTATTTGTTGTACTGGCAAACAAAGATAATACAATGTCCCGTGACCGCTATCAGATTGGACAAAGGCAGGACCGTTGCAACAGACAGCTTCTTCACAGCACTTTTGCTATCTAATATGCACCCAAACTTTACACTGGCTGTTACAGACTGAAATCAAAGGCTTCTTCTTTTTAGGCGCGTACACCGTCAGCACGGCACTGTCAGATCTAAACACTAGTGTGGCGAATTGCTCACATACTTAAGTGACTTTAGCTGCAGGTGGAAGTCCCATTTTACTTTATGATGCCAAGCAGAGTGCAGCAGTCTATTGAAAACGAAAACATTTTTCTCACAGTTTTTAAAGGTAGTATACACATAAAAATGACATCGGATGTGTATGTAATTACAGTATTAAGGTTAGTACTTGACTCTCATTTTTTGTATTAATATTATTTTGTAATATTACAAAAAATACTGTTACATGAAAATGCTGCCCTTACCAAACTGTCACCTGAGGTCACAAACGCCTTTTCACTTCACCCAATGCACTGGCCCTGTATATGGTGTATATATATATATATATATATATATATATATATATATATATATATATTACTCATACTACATTTGCAATTTTCTTTTAAATACCTTTTTGCCTCTTCAGAATTTCACAAAACAAATGTGGTTGATATCGTTCATTTTTGCTTTTCTTAAGAGAGACAGATCTGACTGATTTATCTATTATACACAACATCTATAAAGAAATGACAAGATCATCCTTTCATACTTCTGTGTAGTGCAGTGTCATGAATCTGACATATTTTGATTTTCATATGGCTTTTATGTCCTCTTGCAAATGATGCCGTCTTCAGCAAAAGCTTACCAAAGATGAATATGCCTATTAAGAATCTGAGTTATGTTTTTTTTTTCTGTATCAGCAAACTTTAGAAATCAGGTATGCACGAAAAAGCAACTAACAAGATATCATTTGCTCCTGTCGGTGATCTACATAAAGAATCCATCATAAAAAAATTTAAAAGAAAATCTTCTTCTTTCGGCTGCTCCCATTAGGGGTTGCCATAGCGGATCATCTTCTTCCATATCTTTCTGTCCTCTGCATCTTGTTCTGTTACACCCATCACCTGCATGTCCTCTCTCACCACATCCATAATAAAATTTAAAAGAAAATAACAGACAATAATAATTAAGGATAGAGAGAATGAATACAACGTACTTCACAAAATATCTGGTTCACAGAACCGTATAATATAAATTTGCACAGACAGGAATTTCTGAAACTGCAGTATGTGATCAGGAACAAGCGGAACCAGCTTAAAACTAAGGAAGATGTTTCCACAAAAGTCTGTATCCAATGTGCTCTCCATATCCAGTGTTTCCTACCTTTAACATAATCAAATATTCTGTATCATGCAAACAAAACAAAAAAAAACCCGAGGATACAATCTTATGCCCTCTGTCGTGCCAGATAATTCAGAAATACTCACTGTGACTTCTCAGTTTCTAGAGCTTATCTATTAACATTAACCACATATGCTTGAATCATAGTAGTCTTGCCTTAAGCTAAATGTATGCCTAAAGCTGCCTAGGCATGAAAAATAGATATGATAAAGTCACAGAAACAAACAAAACTCACTTCATATTATATTCTTAAATCTTGTGAACTTTCTGTTTGACGTTCTGTAGAATATAGTTAACGTCAAATATCAGATTTACTTTCTTCACTGTGGTATTTTGATGTTTAATGAAAATGTAGCTGCTTTATTGAAAATAAACATTTTCAATAGCTATACAGCTTAGTGAATACCATTATTTAAATGAGTCATTGTCCAAATATAATATAATTGGCATAAAAAAACATAGGCAGAGACCAGTGAAAGATAGGACCACATTAGCAGGAACTATACACCAAGGAGTACAGCTTAACACAACAGTAAATAAGCATTCAGTTTTTTGGTTAAGCCACTGAGACTTGAAAATTGAAAGCAAGTTTGACTCACAGCTTGCAACTTAGATATAAATACTAAATTATGCACAAACACAGAGGTTGTTGTGCAGACTTTAATATAGGAAGCTACAGTTATTTTATTGTTTTGATAGTGCAAGACTTTGAATTGAAGATATTGACTTGTTTATTTTGTCTTGTTTACACCCAAAAAGGCACTATATAAAAATCACAATTTAAGCACATTGACAACTTTAAATTTGTTCAAAAAATGATAATTTGTACATGTACAATATACCTCATGCTGGCAAATGATTTGTTTAGCTATAGAGAATGATACATTGAAGTGGTTCCCACCTACATTAAACATAAAGTAGGTTAAATCATTTTGTAAACATTTAAAGGCTTTTTGTGTTTTCCAGTTGAACAAAGCTACCATTCATTTTAATACTACAGATAACAATTGGAATTACAACTACTTATACATGATGAGAGCCCAGAGTAATTAAATTACATTTTTGACGAAATCTCTAACAAAGAAACATTGTGAATATAGCTATTCATGCAGGCCAAAAACCCTTGCACACGGTTATATGAAATATTATGCTATACCATAACATTCCCAAGCCCATTTATCCCAATTGATTGTTGCAGGGGCAAAAACCTATTTAAACACTACTGAGCACAAAGACGGAAGCAGTCCTGAACAGTTCACAAGTCCATCGTTGGGCCCATTTAAGAACAAACCCACACTTGCACAATGACAATATGGAATCATCAGTCAACCTAACAATACCACTTATTTTTTGTAAAGCACTCTTCATTGAGGCAGTGCTTCTGCTTCACAGTAAGGAGACCTGTGTTCATGTCCCGGGTCCTCCTTGCATGGAGCTTGCATGTTTTCCTCATGGCTGTGTGGGTTTCCTCCTACAGTTGAAAGACATGCAAGTTAGGTGATTGGCAATACTAAATTGGTCCGTGTGTGTGTTCACCTTGTGATGGACTGGCGTCCTGTCCAGGACATGGTCCATGCCTTGTGCACTACACTAGCTGGGATAGGCTTAAGCACCCACCGCGAACTTGTTCAGGATTAAGCAGGTTAGAAATGACTGACTCTTCACTGAGTTCAGGCGCAGAGCGCTTTGAACAATTTTCAGTCAAAATACAAGCTCAGATTATACTTATTATTAATCACACAACTGCTACACATATAAAGGCAGATTTGTTAAAATAAAGAACAAGACAAAACTGATTAAACATAAATGTAAACCAATGATATCTGTCTGTTTTGTTAATTGCTGGAATATGGACAGTAGACAATGTTGGAGATTACAATTCTAAAAGAAAAAGTAAAAAATAAAGTCACAGTCCTGGAGACCTTGGTCAACTGACAACAAGCGTGATGTTTGGGAATATGGGAGGAAAACCAGAGTATCCAGAGCAAAAAAACATACAGACATGAAAATAACATGCAAATTGCACATGGACAATAACCAGAGACATGAATCAAACCTATGAGGCGGCAACACTGCATTTTCATACTGCCAGGCACTCTGAATGTAAAGGGTATGTAAAAAAAATCATAATAGCTAGTCTTAACAAAATAATGGCTCCCAATGTTTATAGACTGTAAAAAGGTCCCATTATAATCTCTTGAGACATATGCTTACAATCCTTTATGCAAATAATTTCTAAGAAAACACCAGTTACATTCTTCTCTATTATACTGTACAATGGCCAGCATTTCTGATCACAGTTCAGGTTAGATGGAAAAACACAAAGCTTAATAATTCATAGGTTATTCCAAATGGTGGCACAACAATAAAGTTAAGGAGAGAACAGCACCCTCCTTTAACATGCCATAACACTGTATATACTGTAATTAGCCAGTGAATTATATATCTTGATTGCCTTCTAGTCTCTCAAAGTTACTGAAAGTGAATTGGAATGCAGTAAGATTTCTGTAGAATTTTTATTAATACGTTGCAAATGTCTATAATTATTTTATTAGCAAAAAGACTGTGTCATATCTCCATCTAGTATGACAAGATTATAGGTTTTGAACTATTTTGGAATTTTATTTTTACATTTGAACGTGTTTGTTTTATTTATATGATGCAGTCTGCACATCACTTGATTACAAACAATTTGTCTCATGATAGAGTTGCTCATGGAACTTTTGGCATAAATATGTCTGTGACTCCATTTGGATTAAGAAGAGAAAAAAATTTCAACTTTATTAGTGGTAGTTAGCTTCTTTCTAAGTAGGTCAAGTGCTAGGTTAGTTTTTCCGTTCTTGACTTGCATTTTTTGCCCTTGAATTCTTTTCCTGATTAGTCCATTTGGTTTGGTTGTCTGTGCTATCTCTTTGATGTTCTGGTTTTCTGACTTTAGCCTGGCATTGGCTATAATTTTTGGTTCATGTTTCTATCTCTTGTTCTTTTTTCCAGTAACAAGAATCCCTGGAGACACAGCCTCACAACAGCAATATCTTGACTAAATGTATTGTGAGGTTTTGCTTTCAGTCCAGAAACTTGGATGCTACCAATGCCCATAACAACTTGCAGTAATGTAGCAATGATGTAGTTTAAAATGATAATAAAAATTAGAATACGTTCCAAAGAATAAGAAAAATCATAAACTACAATAAATCAAGAAGTAGATACAGAGAAAGGTTTGGGGCACATTCTTGTCACTCTATAATGAAAATAAATCAAACAGGCAAAAATCTTTTTACAAAGATGAAGTAAACAACTTTTCAGACAGGAGTCCAATAGTGAACTAACTCAAAGATGGCCGAACTGCTGGTCATATGGGTTCCATTCAGGAAGGGGCGGGTCGAGGAGGGCGGACATTGGAAGTGATGTCACAGAGCAACCATCAATCTTCCATTCTACAGAGGGAGGAATAGAGTAGGCATTAGCACACAGTGCCAGCTCCTGGTTCAGCGGGTAACTACTATTACCAGAGCTCTAAAGCTCCCTTCCAAATGCATATGCGTGACACTGCATACAGTCCAGACCTTGCTACAGCTCTTTTCTTTTACCAAAAAAAAAATAATTTTAACAGATTCAATAAGGGCACTGCAATCTAAAATTTCAAATGCAATATGCAGTTCATATTACTATAGTAAAAAGCATCAATGTTTTAACAGTTAAATTAATGGCACCTGAACTGGCAGTCATTCAACCATCAAACATAGTCAGAATCAAGTAAACAGGTAAACAATTAAAATTTTGTCATCATTATCATTTAATTAATTCTTTAAAAAATTCATTTAAAGATCAGTTAAGCTGCTTATGTTGCCTTATTAGCCGTTAAATTTAACTGAATACAGTATAATCACAGACAAACAATTTATAGCATTGTTCTTCTAGTAGTAGACATATTAATTAACGATTAGTACACAATTTGCAATTCATATCCAACTTTGCTGTTTTTATATGTTCTCCTGCAGCTGGCCTGAAGCAACATAATTGTATGATGGAATACCAGCTCATAATGGTGATGACTCCTCCCCAGGCTGATGCAACTTGTCAGCATCATTACAATACATAAAGTTAAAGACATAGTACATAAATAGCAAACAATAAACACAACAGAAGTTACATGAAAGTATGAAAAAAACAAAAAAGAAAGTAAATTGTAAATAAACAAACCCTGGAAGAAATATAACAGTACTGGAGAGAAAACTACCAGGTCCACTCACTGCACAATATTCCTGTGTCTCTGAACTTCCACAAGTTGACCTGGAATGTTCTAATAGGAAAAACTTTACTATTATATGTGGGCCTGAGATCTTGAAATTTGTTTCAAAATCATAGACAATACAGGCTGGACAGACATTTAAAGGTGCAAAAAAGTACATAATAGTTTAGTTTTTTTAAAATATGGAAGTACGTTCCTCCATTGTATGGGTGCTCTACTTCTGTGCATACTACACATTCCTGTAAATCTGCCTCTGATACACACAAAATAAAATGTACATACATATAAAAAATGAAAATCATAATAGGTTAATGCAAATAGGAATAAAAGAAAGAAAGACCTTTAAATATATGCAAATCACCCAATGTTCCTTTTATTCTTTTGATGGGAAGGCTAACCAGAACTCTGCATGCTGAATGTTGGAGGTGCATTAATTCTGTATGTTTTGTTATCACATTTAACTATGGAACACCTCTGCAGTATTTACATTCTAGAACCATCTTCTAATTTATAAATATGATAAGAGAACAGCATTAATACATGTACCTGTATAAAAAAATTTTATGCACTGGAAAATTAAAAACTCAAATGTTTAGTGAAAGATCTGTATTCTTAATAAATTCATCGACAGATTACCAAAACAGCATTGAATAATTTCAGTGGATACTTAAAAATAAATAGAAAAGAAATAGAATGACAATGGTATTTTCATTCTTATGTTTTTATAATTAAATAAAGTGCAGTAGATACTTTTAACTCAAAATGTATACTTTGTTTACCTAAACTGAAACTTTATTCATCATCATATTGTACTAGCCTTAAAATGCTCAACATATGAATAAAAAATTCAGGTACAGCAATTGCATTATTGGAAGTAAAAAATATTATTATATGTTGTCTTCTTTCTTGTGGCCCAAAAATGTCAGATAAAAACAGAATTCTCAAGCAACCAAAGAAGTGAAGGAAAAGGTAAATAAATGATGGTTGTTACGTAAAACTGTAAATTATTCTGAAATATAGGTAGCATAAGCAAACTGAAATAATAAAAAATGATAATGTACATTTTAGTAAAGGTCAGAGTCTTCTGTCTTGTTTTCATTTGACCCATTTTAAGGATAATAAATCTGTAAAAACTATAAATAAAACCCTTTGGAGCACTATATAGTTTATATTGTTTAGAATTTATATGATCTCCCTTTTTTATTAAAGGTTTTAAAATTAGGGGTTATATTACAAAATAGAATACCTTTTGGTTCAAGTGTATAGGAACTTCATAATTACAGAGAAAATCTTACTTTATCTGGTTTATCAATCAGTGTGTACTACCTGAAATTGAATAGACAAATTTATGATTTTTAAAATTCTACTTATGGCTCATCGACAGAAGCACACTGTGAGAAAAGTGTTCAAGAAAAATGTGTACAGTGACAAATATGAACAGATAGTGGATTGCTCCTTCCATTTCCGACATCTGCAGGAATTTTGTCTAGTGCTCAAATTACAAAAAGGTTCTTCTGCATGTTTAGATGTTAATAGCTTTAAGTTTTGTACCTTGTGACACCTGAGGGGTATTTTCCATACGTCGCTTAAATCATCCGAGATCAGATCCCTTATCTTGGATGAGTTAATGCTGGTGAAACTCATCCGGGATAAGTCGGTTTTTCAAACACAGATGTGTAGTAGATTAGTCTAGCTGGATCTAATCATCCGAGATTAATGTGCGCGCCCGCGCTGATTGAAAAGCCCATATATATTGAGTCTAGAAAACATGATCAGCAAGTTTTTGATAGGCTGCAACAAAATGACGAAAGAACGGGCGCATTTTTCCACACAAGCGGAGCAGGACCTTTTACTCGAAGGATATGAAGAATTTCAAGATTTAATATGCACAAGGGGTAACACTGCAAAAGCAGCCCAAACCAGAAAAGACGGCTGGCAAAAGTGGCCAACAAATTAAACGCATAAGTAGTGTGCATTTTACTTACTGAATGCAGCGTTTCATTTCATATGTGTCAGATTATTATTTAATATGTCATAATTCCAGATCAAACATGAGCACAAAGAGAACATGGGAACAGGTTACACTGGTAAATATTGGTATATAACTATTTAAACAATTGTTGACATAAAGAATCATATATAATATAAAAAAAACATTAATTTTAAAGCTAATAAGAAGAAGGCAGACAAGCAAAAAACAGGTGGAGGTCCATGCGGTCCAGACCTAACCCCTGCAGAACAGTTGGCTCTCCAGCAAAATGCCCATCGCCCTGTTTCTGAGGGCATTCCAGGGGGAAGCTCCTCCTCAGAACCAGTGGCAGGATGCAGTGGTCAATTCATTTCAGGTAAAGGATGGTCATTGTATATATTTGTCCTCAATGTGTGCCATAGGTATGTTCCATATAGCTCTCTTTTTTGTTGGGTCAGTTGCAGGGAATGTCATATCCCTGGAACCTGTGTCTGACCAACGAGATACTGACGAAGGTGAAATATTTGATGAAGACACGGTGTCTGATTATTCATCAGGAGGAGAGGTAAATTTTCCAAATAATGTTTAAACAAACTCCACTCTGATCAGTCCCATGTGCTAATCGTTATATAACTGTTTTGCAGGAGCCTGTAGCCAGCACACGTGTCCCTTTTGGAACAAAGTCCACATCAAAAAAAGGAGATGGTGAGGTTGGTTGAGCCATTTGTTGTACTTTATACAAAATGATTCAAAATGATATACTGTGTATACAATATCGAGGAAAAATGGCATTTGTAATTGCATATTTATTTGCAGAAAAATGTGAGGGCTCTATGCAAGAGATATCCTCAACAGAAAATCGCATACAGAAAACTAAAAATGAGAAAAATACAGCAGGAAATGGAACTTCATGAACAGAGGACAACCAAAATGAAGTTGCAGATATAAATACTAGAAAAACAATTGGTAACAAAATTCTGTTATCCCTTTCCCATATGTATATGTGTATGCGTGAGTGTATCCTTAATTATGTTCTCCTTCTTACAGGCTGAAGGGCTGTAATATACAATAAATAACTTTTGTGTGAAACCACTGTTGTCTTTTTCATTGAAAATATTGGGCCACAATTCTGTCTCTGACAGCTCTGCCACTGGTTTGCTCAAGGTGCACTGGGTCAAGGTCATCATCAAGCTGCACCAAAACCTCAGGGACTCTCTCTTTTCTGATGGTTGGTATGTTGTTTAAGACAGAGTTTGCAACAATTATGTCACATGCTCTGTCAGGTGCAACCCTTAGCCTTTTTAGACATTGAAATCTCTCCTTCAGGTGGCCAAAGGCCATTTCAATTCATTCCCTTGTCCTAGACAGAGCTGCATTATATCGAGTTTGTGGCTCAGGGTTGGGGTTAGGAAACGGGGTCATTAGAAAATGACTACAGGCATATCCCATGTCCCCAAGCAGGATTCCATCATGATGACCTATGGAATATGTAAAAATTGTGAATACAATACACACATCAACATGATTTATAATTAAATTATTACCTTGTTGAAATGTCCGATAAAGGTGTGACTCCTTAAAAATGCTTGAATCATGAACAGACCCTGGCCATTTAGCCTCCACATTTGATACAAGGTAGGATGCATCACAGATCATCCGAGAATTTATAGCATGTAGGTCAAACAGTTTTACTGTATGTCAACATGCCTATTGGCTATTTTCAACTCTTACAAAAAGTTACATTACCTGCACGTTAATACTGTGGAAGCCTTTTCTGTTTATGTAATCTGGCTCATTTGGACCTGATGGGGGCCTTTATTCGGATCTCCGTACAATCCAGTGCCCCAATCACATTTGGAAATCCTGGGTAATGAGAATGTTAGACTGATTGTGAGATTCTTTATGGAATTGTGGGTGTTTCACCTACCTGCAATGGCATGAGACACCTCTTTTATTGTCTGCACATGCAGGTGTCCAGGAAACACTATGAAATCCCGAAGGAAATATTTCAGAGCCAAACAGACTTTACGAATTGCCTGGCAAGCTGCACTTTTAGACAGATTTTCTACATTGCCTACAGTATATAAAAAATGGCACTTGCAAAAAACCTCAAAGCAATGCATACTGTCTGTGTGGTTGTGAGAGCCCGACTTCGCCTAGTTTGACTTCGAATATAAGGTGCTAATAAATCTTTGAGGTGCAATATTCCCCCTCGGCTAAAGCGGTATCTTTCAAAAAGTATTTCCTCCGGGAGCAATAAAGGATCTTGACGATTGAGAAAAACCCTCTCTATATGAAATTCTCTTCTTATAATTTGCGCACTGATATCAATTGGTTGCTCATTCATGAATGGCGAAGCCATGACTGAATGAATTCCACGCACGGACACGGATTAAGTGTGTGAGCTAATCCTTGTTTACACAGAACAATTTTACTGGTAGACTTTTGCCTGGCCAGGCCCAAAAAAATAAAGAACAGGCCTTTTAAATTAAAAATATTTTAAATATCACCAGATTAACCAAATGCCTCGCACAAGAATGGACAACCATGTCAACACTAAGTTGACAAAAGAACTTAAAATTAACATAAGCCAGGGAACAGATCCTTGCTGTAATATAACACAAGGGAAGTACATGCACTTATTATTTCTGCTTCAGATTCTTCATGAATAAGATTAATATTACAGTGGTGCATGTATAAATTAGAGAGCTGCCTTGGATACCTGACATTTTAACGGTTACTGCAGGCTCAAGGGACACGAGCAGATGCCAGGGGGGAGTCTATGCTGTTGTTTTTATTCCTAAAGCCATTTAGGCCTGTCCCCTCAGAAGTGATTCCACAACCTCTCCTGGGGCCTCATGCATAACGCAGTGCATAGAATTCACATTAAAACATGGTGTACGGACAAAAGCGGAAATGTGCATACCCACAAAAAAATCCAGATGCATAAATCTGTGCAAACGCCAACTTCCACGTTCTTCCGTTCCATAAATCCCAGTCAGTGTGAAAAGTAACGCACGTGCACGCACCTGCTGCCCCACCCCAACTCCTCCCAGAATTAAGCCTCTATGAATATACTAATCAATATAAATTGCCCTTAAGCTCAGCGTTCTGTGAAAAGGCAATGCAAAAGCATGGGGGAAAATAGAAGAATTTCAGCGAATACCAAGTGGTTTGTTGGTTTAAACAGTGGTATAAACAACAAAAGGAAGTTGATCGAGTGACATAGAGTGTCAGAGAAACTCGAAAGCTGAAGTTCACAGAGTCGCACAGTACCTTCCACATAGAGGAAGGCAAGTGTCTTTCTGGGATTAAAGAGGACTGGCATCCACCTAACAGATATGACCTTACACCCTATGACAGCCAGGTCCAGTGTGAAGCAGCTAGTACTTCATACTTATTTTGTCTCTTTATATGCCTGTGTCTTTCATTTCTTGTGTGTGTGTGTGTTTTTATGTATTTAAAAATTATAAAACTACCACTTTTCTGTCCTTGGCATTATTCTGTAGGCAGAAATATAACTTATTGCAAAATGGATAAATCTGAAAAATAAACTGCATTAGAGATTACTATTTTTAATTATACAATTGAGGTGGAATGCTGAAAGATTATTGTATATGCAACAATACATGGAATTAGCATTAACTACAACAGAATGGCCTACATCATAACAGTCGAAGGATCAAAAGGTATGTGTGATAGGATATATCAAATGTTTGAGGTTTTTTATACATTAGAACTATTTACAGTTTTATTATTCCTCTATTAGCTCTTACCTTGGGTTTATGAGGTATTAATGAGAATGTGTCATGTAAAAAATGCCTGTACAGCATTTAAAAATTCTACTTCAAACAGAAGTGCAGTTAGCTGGTTATTCATATTTGAATAAGCCTACAGAACCTCATCCACCAAAAGTGTCAAAATACAGACATGCCAGTGTTACTCTGTGGCTGCAGGGAAAAGGACATCCAACTAGTCCACTTGAATCGTGGAGGTACCAACTGGCAATTGTACAGAGAGCTGTAAGTAAGTTAACGGCCTTGGAGAAGTTCAGGAAGAAGCTACCTGAGAGACTGAGTCTTGTGCATGGACGCACACCAGTGAGTACGTGCGCACAAAAGAAGTTATAGAAGGCATTCACCTGAGGAGAAAGGTACATGAAGAGGACATCATACTGCCTTCATTTATTGGTTATGCCGGGCAGACATTTTTGGAGATTAACCAGGAGTTTGTGCTCTGTATATAAGATGGAAAAACCACAAGTAGAGGTCATCTTTTGATCATCTGGCAAGAGCTACTGAGCTGCAGAATTACTGAGTACAGTATGGTTGATTGTGAGTACTCCTTGTATATGGAATCGCTGTTTTTTAAGTATATGCAGAGAATTCCTGGTTTTGGGTTTAGTATTATTTTTGCTCTTTCTTTATACACAATGACTTTTGATTGTTTTCTTTTTGTCCTCCTGAACTGCGTTGATAGAAGGAGGAAAAAGATTCCTTTTGTTTATTTTTCTACACTATTTATTTTGAGCCACTTTAAAAAATCATTCACGCTTGTTTTGTCTGTTTTGCATTTTTCAGTGTCACTACAGAGAACTGTAATTTTTAATGACTGCATGGCACAGAATTATATTTCTGGCACATAAAATAAAAGTGTAGTGCTGTTTTTACATTTTTGATCTGTGTCTCAATTTCTTCTACCACTGATCTGTTCAGGTACAGTTAAAGATGCCTGTAGACAGAGTGTGTGCAAAGATGTCAGCACACAGGGCATCACAGCATGAAAAGGACTGGAAACCTTTGAAAAATTAGAGCCATTCATGCCATCATGTTACACAGAGTCAGAACAGGTAGTTTACAAATTCTTACTTAAGAAATAAGTTTTGGAGCAAAATTAATTAGTAGCTATTATGGCCCATGAATAAATAACACCTACAAATGCCAGACAATAACAATAGATAGATAGATAGATAGATAGAACTTTATTTGTCCTAGGGGGAAATTTGGCTTTTTACAGAGGCTCTTTAAATAAATAAATAAATACATAAATAGGTACATAAATAAGTACATACATAAATATACACACAAACTTAAGCCTGAACAAACAGCGGAGTTACTATAAAGCAAGAAAAAATCAAAAGAAAGAAAAGTGACTTGGCTGTCACAGTCATAGTGAGGCATTATGTGGATGTATCTCTGTTGGTATAAAAGACCCCCAGTTGCGTTTCTTTACAATATTCTGCTGAATAATTTGCTGCTCATACTGGCACTCAGTTTTGTTTTAGTTCTTTCCTTCGCTACTACCTCCAGGGGTTCCAGAGTGTGTCCTATAACTAACCCTGGATAAATGGTGGGCCTGTCTTGAAGTGATGTTACCAGCCCAGCACACCACAGCACAGAAAATCACTTTGGCTATCACAGAGTTGTAGAAGGATGTCAACTCCCCCATTAAAAGAATACAGTCTCCTAAGGAAAAACAGCCTGCTCTGTCCTTTCTTATATAGTTTCTCTGTGTTCTGAGACCAGTCCAAACTGTCATTAATGTGGACCCCCAAGTACTTGTAGGATTGGCCCACCTCTAAATCCACTCCCTGAATAGTGAATGAACATTGAGGCTTTGTTTTTCTGAAAGTCAATAACCAGTTCCTTGGTTTTGCTGATGTTAAGATGCAGACAATTCTCTTTGCACCAAGAAACAAAGTTCTCCACCTGACTCCTATAGCCTCTTTCATCTCCTTTATCAATACACCCCATAACTGCAAAATCATCAGAGAATTTATGCAAGTGACATGACCTGGTATTACATTTATACACTGGGGTGTGCAGAGTGAAGAGAAAAGGAGTCAGGACTGTGCCTCGTGGTGCTCCAGTGTTACTCACATCTGTATCAGAAACACAATCCTTGAGTCTCACAGAATTCGGTCTGCCCAATAGTTACTCCATTATCCAGGACACCATAGGCTCATCCACCTGCACATGTTGGATGGTATTGAAGACACTGGAGAAATCAAAAAACATAACCCTAACAAGTGCTGCCAGCTTTGTCCAGTTGAGAATAAGTTTTGTGAAGCAGATTGATAATTGTATCCTCCACTCCATTTATCTGATAGACAAACTGCCGTGGGTCTAGGTGGTCTACCACAAGAGGACTCATATAGTCCAGGACCAGTCTCTCTAAGGTCTTCATCATATGAGACATACGTGACACGGGTCAGTAATCAAAAGGTGAAAGTGTCTGCCTTCTTTGAAACAGGAATGATGCAGGATGCTTCCCACAGCAGTGGTACTTTCTGAAGTCTTAGGAACAGACTGAATAGGTGACAGAGGACACCACAAAGTTAGTGAGCACAGGCCTGACTCCATCTGGTTCTGCAGCTTTTCCCGTATGCAGCTTCTTCAGTTGTCTCCTTACTTGGTCTTCAGCTATGTTACCTAACTGACGAGCTTCATATTTTATATTTCAAACTAAATTAAGGTTTGTAATGATAAAATTAAAGAAATTTAAACCAAGCCAATCTTGCCAAAATCTGGGGCCTCATGCATAACGGCGTGCATAGAATTCACATGGTAACAAGGCGTGTGGACAAAAGCGGAAATGTGCTTACGCACAAAAAAATCCAGATGCATAAATCTGTACGTTCGCCAACTTCCACGTTCTTCCGCTCCATAAATCCCGGTCACCGTGAAAAGTAACACACGTGCACACGCCTGCTATCCCGCCCCAACTCCTCCCAGAATTACGCCTCTTTGAATATGCAAATCAATATAAATAGCCCTTAAGCTCAGCCTTCTGTGAAAAGACAATGGCAAAAGCATGAGGGAAAATAGAAGAATTTCAACGAATACCAAGTGGAGGCAAGGAGAAACATACTTTGTTGGTTTAAACAGTGGTATAAACAACAAAAGGAAGTTGATCGAGTGACATAGCATGTTGGAGAAACCTGAAAGCTCAAGTTCACAAAGTCGCACAGTGCCCGAAATAAAAAAGAAGTTGTCACATATCAAAGTCGCTGTGAAAAGGCGAGTCATAACCCACCGTCTTAGTGTCATATGAAAGCTTATTAGGGTACAGAGAAAAAAATAGGCACACAGTAGGAAAAAAGCACGAAATGTCAACTTTAATCTCAAAATTTCCACTTTAATCATGTAGTTTATTTTGTCATTAAAGTAAAACATCATAAACTTCATCTTAAAATCGTTTAATTTACTAGTTTCTCAGATCCCATCATAACTAAAGCAGCACGTTAAATGTTTTGTTTTGTATTTGATCTTCTATGTTCTCTATGTGTGTGAATCACTACGTGCTTCCAGGCTTTCTCTTCATCCAACAGGACACAGAATCCATTAAATTCGTAATATTACAGCTTTGTGAATAATTAAAATACTGAGATGTATACGTCATATCATTTTCATGATGATAGGAGTTAAAGCATGTTATTAAACATGGGAACACGGTGGCACAGTGATTGTTCATGTCTCACGCAAGATGCTTACTGCACCATGCGTAGCCTTCGATGAAATAATTTATTGCAGCAGTACTTTCTCTTTCAAATGTAATAACCCCCAATTCCTATCCTTACTTTTCTTTCTCCAAATACCCAATCGCCACACAATCAGCTCTGTAATAGACGTTAACCTGTAAGTTTAGAACACAAATTCTTCAAAACTTTTAAGGAACATTGAAATATCTTCGTAGTACGTGTTTAATTATTCTATCCATCTATCCTTTCAGTGTCACGCCAGCACCAGCAAGAATACAGCGTGAGGCAGGAACAATCCGTGAACGGAGCGCCAGCACCGTGTCCTCACGTTTAATTATTAACAATATAGATTATTTAAATGAAGTTAAAGTTTTATCTGTATAATATAATAAACATATTTTGCTGCATTTCATCTTAAAAATGATATCGTCATCATATGTAAATATGCGCTTTATAAAATGGCTCAGGTTGTGCAATATTACAACTGTATCACAAGTTTACAGTGAGGTTATTATACTTATAAGTACAAAGCATTCTACAAGCAGCACTTTGATTGGACTGATTAATTGCGTTTATAGTTCTTGAGATTAAACTGTTTCTGAACTGCGAGGTCAGTACAGGAAAGGCTCTGAAGTGTTTCGCCGTATGAGAGTAGTTCTGAGGCAGCGTGTGCTTGATGCTGTATACCAATAATTTACTTTCTGATCAGCTGCTGTAAAGCTGTGATTTCCCACTTAGATACAATGATATAAATACTCCGAGTGGTGCAGTGAGAGTAAAATGGAAAAAGATGATCCGTTGTTGCAACCCCTAAAAGGAGCAGCTGAAAAAAGAAGAAAAAGAAGGTGCAGTGAGAGTAACAACGCTAAAGCAGCTATTGTATTTAGAATAGTTTGACCATTGTGTGGACCATTATATTGTTACAGGTTAGTTACAATCAGATGCATTAAACTGATAAACAATATGTGGTTAATTTCAGTGTATTTATAAAGCCACGTCAGGGATGTGGATCTAAAAACGAAAGAGTAACCACACAGGAACAGTAGCACTGCTTTGACGCTGGGTGCCTCCAGTCTGCAAAACTGAGCACAGAGCTTGCGTACGCCAGGGTATGAGCTACCGTGGAAATGTGCATGGCTTTCCGCCAAGATTAAGTTTTATACATCGCGATTTGAATGTGGAAACATTCTTACGTAACATTTTTGTGCGTACGCACCGTTTATACATGAGGCCCTTGGACTTTTGGAAGATGAACTTTATTTGAAATTAATTGAGTACTGAGATGTTGTGGGTACATATCCCAGTAAATTATCCTGGCCATTCTAGTATCTTATTACACCATCCTCCAAAGTTAAAATACTGTTGCATGAGTATATTGCTTTAAACTACGTTGGATTGATGAAATTGTCCCTGAGTGTTGGACTAGCCTGTGTCAGCCCATTACACCACACAGGTAAACATATGTCCAACACAGCCCTTCAACACTGGTTCGTCTGGAGGGCAAATTGTGCTATGGGATTGAAGCATGGTATGCCAACTTGCAAGCATACTTCTTGGTAGATGTACAAATCGAGATTAGCCTCTTTGAGAGATTATTGAAAAGGTAAAATTCTGTCATCTAAAAGAATAGTTGAGAGATCACAAAATTGTCTTAACAGGCAGGTACATAAGCAAATGTGCTCAAAAGACACTAGAAAAAAGCAGAACCCAAAAATATACACTAGAGTTCCAAAAAATGAACAAAGCACACATTCATAATCCAAATTCTTCAAAAATGTCAAATCAAGCAAATCTAGAAAAACAGTGGAACACAAAGCCATAGGGGATCTCAAGAATGACAGTTGTTGCAGAGGTCTAAAGATACACCATGCTAGTGCAGTGCTACCATCAGAGATTTCCTTTTCCATTTTCCCATGACCCTAGCATCATCTACCAGTAGCTATGTAACTAGTGATGTATACATAGCACTTGATACAGATAGGAAGGAGCTACCCGCAGGCAAAAAGAGGGTCTAGTGCAGGGCCCCAGCTACTTCACCAGAGCTATCCTTTATTTGACACAAGGCATACAAAAGTGGCCATCATGCTTAATTGAGCTCCAATAACTGCACAAACCAAAATTAATCTGTGGGTTAATACTGTAGTAGTAGCCATACACCACCTCCTAATTGGATGCTGATGGCAGAAAGAGTTCATTTCCAGAATTCCACAGCAGTAACTGCCAAAGAAGCCAGTATTTAGAAGAAAAAGACTTTTGAAGGTATATGGTGCTGTTGTGCCACTAAGTGGTATGTTGCAGGGTGCTCAGTGTTTATAAAGTGTATTAATGTTTTCTCCCTTATTGTGATTGTGTTATGCCTAAGGTGTCATAAGTCCTTTCTATTGCCCTCTCTTGTGAGTGTTTCCATTGTATGACAATATGTCAGTATTAATAGTTCTTGTAAAAGATAGCAAATAAAGAACTGTATTTGATACTGCTTCTGTTGTCTGCCTGGCTGAAAATGCTACAAAATATTACTGAGTTAAAAGAAAATATACAAAGCCTGACAAACATAAAATGGAAAAAATACATTATGTGTCTACAACTAGCAAAGCTGAATAAATATTTCCATTTCATGCTAATACCTACTATATGTTAGACCTATCAGATATAGTACTTGAAGCATACTAGAAACATTTTAATGTACACATATTTCTTAACATCTTGACAGTGAAAGACATTTTATATCTACCATTTTATTACTTTTAAGGGAAGCAGTCACAGCGGATTAGTAAGCGCTGATCCCTTTCAGCACTGGTCACCGTCTATATACATATCTTCACTGTGTCCTTCAGGTATTCTGCTTTCATCCTTAGAATGTTCTGTTGGATTAAAAGGGGATTTAGCCTGGTATTAGTGAGTTTGGACAAATGTGTTAGTGTGCCTTGTGATGGACAGTGCGACAGTACACTGTCTAACCCCACCCTGTGAATCCGGCATGGAATTAGGGATAGTGGCAGAATTATACATTTGTGACATTCTTTATTTAAAATCTAGAACAAATACTTTTGCAGACCTGATTCAACAGGTATGGATTCCCTATCTGAATGAGTGGCAACTGATTTGTTCACACAAGTACTCCCATTCTCCTAACTTCTCAGGTGCTTTATTTCCCCCTCACTTTTAGTCTTTCTGATTCCAATATGCAACCATTCTTCCTTATGCCAGATGTTTGCCATCTTCCTCTTTCTGACTATGAGATCTCCTAGCCCTAGCTTCAAGTGGCAGATTTAAACAAAACTATGGATCCCTTGCAAGCATCCATCAGTTCTTCAGCGGGAGAAACCTGTCCAAGCTGTTTGGCAGTGCTCTTTGTTGGCACCTGTTTTCCTTGCAAACCTGTGCCCAAGGATGGTCCAATGATGAGGTTGTGTTGTCTGTCCTCCAATCAAGAAGTAAGGTCTCAGTAGTTTTTCCCAGCATTCTCTGCTGACAATTGTTCATTTTGGAAGCTCGGTTGGACCTCCCGGAAGATCTCAAGTATTCCCACATTGACATTAAATTTCCAGTTCTCTAGCACTGTATCATATAGGATTACCACCCTTTATGGAAATCTCTCCCTGATCTGGGACACGTGAACACAGAGTACAATCTCTGGCTGGTCTGTGCTACCCAGTTTAGATATAAGGTGTCTTATTGGGGCCCTTCCCTGCCTTTGGTATAATTCTGGTAAGACAATCTTCTGTAATGGAAAAAGCCAATTAAGAAACTGTATGAATTGATGTATAGAGTCAGAGTACAGAGTCTTAGGGTGTCTGAACTCAACAATAATCAGTGGTGGGCTTGAATACACTTCTGATCACACTGAAATTCATCACAGGCTGTTGTTAGACACTAATATGTTCACATTAGCCCAAGGTCATCTTACCAAAGAATGGCAGGAAAGCAGGGATGTGTAACAAACTCCAAACAGCAGGAAGCTTTGCATGGAAATGATCTTGGGGTATAAGCCCTATGAAGCAGCAATCCTATGCATCCTTTGTCTGTTTTAAATACTATTCATACCTTTTCACTTGCAACTTTAGCAAAGGCTTTATAGTACAAAGAAAAAGATTAAAAGATAAGGTCTGGTGCCATGGCATAAAGTGTGCATCATTTGATTCAAATTACAGCTTATAGACGAGTTGTTGGAATTGGCCTGGAACTCACAGGTTTTTTGTTGCACATGACAAGAGAAGCTGCTGCTCTTTTCTTTGACTTCTAATTAACAGTGCAGCAACAGCCCCGGCAGGATCAGCTTCCTGATTTACTCAAGCTTTTTCTTGCCTTGTTTGGGAATATTAAAACAGCTCATGTCCCTTTTTTCCCTCTCCCTTTATTTTTTTTTTGTATGATTATTAATATTATTCAGCTTATCTTTGGTTAGTGTTGAAATCATGTAGAGAGCAGCGAGGCCTTGTAAATTACCCTGTCAGACTAATGTTGAGGGTGAATGTGTAGCGTCTGTTCCTGCATCTACTTAGATAGTTTCAGGTAGAAAAAAGTTTTTTTTTTCTGAAAAAAAGAGAAAAATGATGAAAAATGGTCAGAAAGGAACAGTCTGATATCTGATTAAGATCATTTTACTTCTGCCTTCACAGAACATGCACAGAGCTGGCTTTAAATAGTAGTGGGATTTTAAAAAGAACATATTCCTAGAACTGCCTGGTGCAGAGAACTGTATGATGTTATCATTCAGTATAAGAAATATATATATTTTAATAACCAGTTGCAATATACTATATTAAATTCCTTTTCACATTATTATTTTCTGCTATTTTTTATGCATGTTTGTATAGTTGTTTGGACAAAAATGTAGGACTTTAGGGATTATTATTGTTGTGGCAGCTGCTGTTCTTTATTTGACTAATGTCTATCTGTCTGTGCAGCATAGTGCCTCTCATATCCATCCATCATCTTCAGTATGTACCTATCTATGTGTCAATCATTGGTCACAATATAGTGCCTTTTACATTTATCTATCAAGCATTATTCACTCCTCTTCTTTTTTATCAATTTACTGTATCTGTGTCATTAGTTGGAGAACTGAAAGTTATGTGATTATCATAGGCTATGAATAAAGTCATCAACTGATCCAGCAGACATCACATTGAAATCCCAGCCAGTAGGTCACACAGATAGCCTATATATTAACATTTTATTAATGACCTGTATGGATTATACCTGCAGCAGTGTTTGCAAGGTTCACTAAAGCTGATGCGACATTTTGCAAATTCTAGTCATTGCATACAGTTTTCCAGACTTGCTGACTGCGGTTGTCAGTTTATAAGACTAACAATTGATGAACATGTCATATTTAGCAGCAGTGTGCTAATCTGCAAGCGCAGTCATGCTCTTCCACTTTTTGTGACATCCAATAATGTGGCAAAAGGTACGTGTTCAGCCACAATTTCTGCCCCTTTTTTTCTGCCCTTTTATTTCTTTGCGCAGAAAGTGAGATATCAGACAAACGACTATTTCTATCTTTGTGAGGTCCAGAATATCTGCATTCCTTATTCCATGTCACTGCATTATATACATTGTACTTTCAGATGTGCATTAATTATGTGTCCATTGTACTTTCAGATGTGCATTCATTTATTGTCCATTCTCATGCATTTTTTTTTATTTTATTGAAGCGAGTTATGGACTAGTTGGATTGACTCGCTGGGCATGTCATACTACACAACTGGCTCTGTGAGAGTGTACCTCCCACTCCCTAAGATTATTCAAGTAAAGGCTATGAGTAAAAACTGCTGGAAAAGCTGTTGAATGTGACATGACCTTTACTGCTTATTTAGAATTTATTTTGCTCTCACCAACTTAACTGTTGGGCTGTTTGAAATCCAGTTTTAGGTCTTTCTAAAAAATGAGCTGTGTTACATTTTTTCCACTGTAATCAACCATCCATTGAACTATATTTCCAAATTTGTGTTGTACTGTATCAAAACAAAGCATTTATGTGTAAAGCACAGTATGAGTGGAAGATGACCTCTTTCTCACTGACATACAATAAGACTTACAGCTGTAGCCCTGTAAATTTCACTGCAGCCTCTTTCCTACTAGAATACTTTATCCACCTATTTACTGGCTATTCAGAAACCTATGGCTATAACGTACTATTCAAAAGACCCCTTCTTCAGGCTAGATGTAATACAGAAACTGGAGCTGCATGTGTTTATATAGACACCAGGACAGACACAACATTGGAAAAGCTTTAAGTCAGACATCCTGCAGATCATTTAATTTGGTCTACCTAATTCTCTGCATGAAATGTCCTGACACTGCACTCTATGTGGGAGAAACTGGACAAACACTTCGCCAGAGAATGAATTTACACAGGTTCCACATCAAGCATGGCAACACAGATGTTCCTGTGGCAGCCCACTTCAACAGCCATGGACAATGTGAGAGGGACTTTAAAGTCACAGTGCTTATGGGCAACTTCAGAACACCACAAGAGAGAAAAGAATGGGAAGTTAAACTCATGATAAAATTTAACACATTACAACATGGTTTAAATAGAGACAAGAGTTGTATGGCCAGATATGAGGATTTTTTGCATCACTTGGACTGACACAGACAACCAGACTACAGATACAACACATTGTATTGAAAAACTCATCAGAAACTTCAAAAGACTTTGTTGGACAGTTATCGTATCCAAAGATCTTGACTATACATTGTTCTCCTGTCTTGCTTAATGAATCTTAGCCTGAAGGGGTCTATTAATTTTTTACATTTAAGATGTCTCACTTAAAGGTTTTCCAGTGTTGTATCTGTCCTGGTGTCTATATAAACACAGGGAACTCCAGTTTTTATATTGCATCTTGCCTGAAGAAGGGGCCTGAGTTGCCTCGAAAGCTTGCATATTGTAATCTTGTTAGTTAGCCAATAAAAGGTGTCATTTTGCTTGACTTCTCATTACATTCATGGCTAACACAGTACAACAACTGAGTATTCAAAAGACAGAAGGACACTAACCTAAGGAGAGGCATTATCTTCTCAGGTTTTGGTGGTTGTCTTAAAATCATGGAACCAGTAACAAAAGACATCGTCCTGCATGTAATTCTTCACATAGTTCATCAAGAGCAACTCATGTATGAACAAAAATGAATGAATGGAATGTTTTTTCAAACCTCTACTCAAAAAAAGTACGCAGATAAGAGCATTCTGATAAGAGCATCTGAGTGTAGGATGAGTAAAACAAATATTTACAAAATAAAAGAAAGAGGCAACAGTGTTGGAACTACTACTACTTGTAGACTTTTATGAGAAATTCAGAAAGAGATTCCACCTAGTGCAGTGTGTGGAAGAAGTAGGAGGGATGAGGTGATAATAGATAGGTTTTCAATAGGAAAGTGTGGGTTGAATCTGTTTTTAAGGTTACACAATAATCATGCAGATGGGAATTGTATGGCATGTAGGGTGGTAGAAGCATATAATTTTGTACTATATACCTCTGAAGACAATAAAACATGCATTTTTTGAATGTGTATAGGCATGTACAAAGTATTTCTATTATGGGTTTATAGGGACATTACTGACACGTGTACAGAACTTGCGTGTGCTAATATTACTACACACCAACATGTTCAGCCTCTTGTGACTTTTGTACCCACATTGCATTACAATTTTGTTCCCTGTGACTCTTTTACTTCATATCCCATCTTTTTCTCACTAGACACCTGATTAATCCTAAATGCAAAAGTGTCCAGTATAGTTAGCTATTATTATAGATTGCAGGCCTCAAGTTGTTCATTCATTCAATTCCACATATTCTAAATATGAATTAGCTGTTACGGCCACCAGGGAGCGCACCAGCCACCCAACCCCAACACAGACAGGCGCCACCACAAGTCTTGTCACACAGCTTGGCTTTATTACTGAGGGGAAGCGCTTTTGTCTCGCTCCTTACTGCACAGCACGGTACAAGCATCAATAAGACAATGCGACACAGTAATTCTTTCTTCCTTTGTCTTCCTCATTCTGCCTCAATTCCTCTTCTGGCAAGCCTCGTCCAACTCTGGCTCCCCGAGTGAAGTGAGGTGGCTAGTTAGCCAGATCTGGACTCACTCCTAGGTGTGATGTAAGCCCAATGTGTGGCTCTGAAGCCCCCCCTGGCATTCCCCATGGAACCCTACAGGGCTCTCCCAAACTCCAACTCCTATGAAGCCCTGTGGGAATCCATGGAGCCACAGCAACCCAGGGGGCTGGGGGAGGCAGTGTCCCGTGCATATCCAATATATATCTGCCTCCCATCCATCACTCTATCATTTTTAGAGTCATGACACATCAACATGTATTGGCATGGTATGGGCAACCTCACCATAAAAATATATTTCCAAAATATTTTTTTCAGTGTTAGCAGGTTATATGTATATCTTCATTAACGAAATGTTGTCTGCTTCTTATGATAAATTGTACATGATTTTTTTTTTAATCTTCAATTTTGCCTTCAATTTTTATGCTAAATTTAGATCAAAGATTACTTGATTTATGTAACTAAGCCTATTAAAAAAACAGAAAAATATCTGTACCCCCATTACAAAAATCATCATGCAGTCTAATGCACTTGTTTAAATTGAGTAATTAAATATTTGTAGTTCTGAAGCAACTAATTTACAGTAACAAAATGGGCTGATTATTTAGCTTGATATGAGGTTACATTGACATCTGGGTGTGTGTGACATTAATTACTATGTAAAACTGTGCAGAGCCCTGCATGCATTGAACCAATGAATATAATTTAAAGTACAGTATAGACTGGACGAAAGCGAGATATACACTGCCAAATAAGTAATTGAATATGGCATTTTAAAAGCTGGCCCAAAGGACTGTCTGTCATTCAACCGCCTGCCTCTTCAGCCTGATGCAAAAAAGAAAGAAAGAAAGAAAAAAAAAATATATATATTTTTTTTCTGAGGAAACTTTTTCTAACATACTGTATTAAATTATTCATTTTTAAAGCCAACCATTGTTGGTATAATTACATATTATGCATAGAGATATTTATGATAGTCAGTCAGCCTGTTATATAATCATATTTTATGATTTGTGGATACAGTTTTGGAGTCTTGACATTATGCTATAATGACATATAATTCATTAACAAATTCATACTTTAATAAAAAGTCAGGCTACAAAAGAACAAGTGCTATGTATGTAGTAGACTACTATGTCCCTTTCGATCAAAACTTGACAAAGACACTGTCCCCACTCCAAGGAGAGGAAACCATTGGCCCCATCACAAGCTGCTTTATATAGCAAAAAAGAACACAAAGCAATATGACCTCTGCATAGTTGATTACACTATAATATAAGTACACGATGAAGCAAAGGCAATAGATACAGCAATAAACTGAATGATCACAGGAAGCAAATAACAACAAAAGTCAACTGTAAATGCAGAAGAGTTCAAATGAAAGTACAAATAATTGTCAACACATTAGAAATAAAAATTGACAAGGCCAGTTATGTTTTAAGAAAATGAAACATGGATAGAACATACAGTATATAGTTTAGAATTAAGATTTGAGCACTTAGATCACTGAACATACCAAGACAGAGTGGTAGCTACATCATATAACGTTTTCAGGCAGCTCTTCCAATAGGGGAGAATCTTCAGTTTGGCTTCTGCTCTCAACATTTATCTAGAAAACCATACCACAGGTTATTGCAACAGTCTGGTACTGCAGCAGCCAAGTCAAAAAGGGGTTAACTATGCAACACAGGTAAGAATTCCAAAAACCAACAGGTCGGGGGGTCAGAAAACTGCAATACGCATAGCAAAAGTAAAAGTAAATTACTTGTCAAGGCAAACCCTTTGTTAACGTGTTTCTTTTCATACTGATTAAGAATAATAAAGAATAAAAAACAGAAGTTACATAACTTCACTTAACACCTAGCCCAGTGAGGAAACAAGAGGAAGATATCAGAAAGATAAATGAATATGTATTGATTACTGCATAGAATTGTCAAGATCTCCAGGAAGGTGTCTTAGTGCTATTTTGAGAATTCCCTTCATCGTGACCTGCCATCTCATCATTCAATTCTCCAGACAGCACAGTAAGAGATATGGGTGTTAATACAGTTTAACATAGTTGTAGTCTACTTATAAAGTCTTGAAGTTAAATAATGTACTCAGTAAACGTCTTATCTATGTACAAAGTTATTAAAACATGATTAGTAGCCACTGGTGTTGCAAAACTGTGCAGTTTGGGTTTGTTAAGTCTAAACGTTTTCCCAAAAGCAATGAGAGTATAAGTGCTATCTTTGATTTATCTGTGGCATATGTTTTAGGCTTCAACTCAAATATGAAGCGACATTGATTTAGAAACCCCCTACAGCTAGTCAGAGCCCTGAAATAACAATCTGGGTTTCATTAAATCTTTCCACTGACACAGTCATCTTTCTGGACTGCTGTAATTCCCCAAGTTCAAATAGTCACAACTAACGTTCTCTCCTAGTTAATTTACTAACTTGATTCTGCAGGCTCTTCACAGTTGCCTGCAATTCTTGAAAACAGCTTGAAAAGCCTTCTAACCTTCAATACATCCATTTTTAATGCTCTGAACTGTGAGACACATAACCACGTACAATTGAGTGAATGGGTAGTTATTAGTTTTCAGGATGGCAGAAATTTGACAACACTTTGCAATCTGGGGACAAACAAGTGTCAATCAAGCAGAAAGTCTTCAAAAAGGGGCAAACCAGAAATAGTAGCTTTGAATTGTTAACCAAAACAACTGAAATCGTTAATCAAAAATACTATTTTCATTTTTTTTCCCTTTATTCTTCTACATAAAATACAGGCAGAGTTTGAATTGCAGTCCCATGACTATTAAAAAGGCCATCTGATATGTCATCACTTGACTTATATACAGCAATGAGGAAGAATCCCTAGATGCACAAATGCGATGTGAAACACAGCATGATGTCATCAAGGCAGAGAATAGCAAAAGATGAGAAATGATAAATATAACTATTTGTAAAGAGATAGAACATAAACAAATTCCCAAAACAGCACTAAAATATATTCAACTTGATGGAAAGCCAGATGAGCAGGGCATTTGCATAACATCAGAAAAGTTGAAATACTTGATAGATTTATACAGAGGAAGCAGAGAAAGAAGGTATTTGGAGGTGTTGGAATTTACAGATTTGTAAATTAATTGCAAAATTCTAAGATTTTTTTAAAGATATGGTGGCTGTTGACAGAGAATGATGAAAAAACAGACATGCAGACTCACAATGAAGGAGTCAAGCTGCTTGAGTTGAATTGAGCATTAGCTTTTACACAAACAGTTCGAATTTCTTGGTGTTTAACTGTTCTGCTTACTTTAAAAACCTGCACTTATGCATTTAGATATTTTCCCACATTTTGCGACCATAGGATTAATATGCTATTCAGCTGTAATGCTTCACAATTTAAATTGACATAAAAATATTGGAAATTATGAAGAAATGAAAACTGTAAAGTTAAAACAATCCACGTGGCCTGGGGTTTGTGCATATTTTGCCTATACAAAATGAATAGTGTAAAAATAGATCAGATGAAAATACCAAAGTTTTATATTGATTAACTATATTAATGAGAACTGATGCTTTTAATATAGAATTTATCAAATGTAATTCTAATAATCCTCTGTGTATCTTTCAAAACACCAGTCTATCTTATTCAAACTATGTAATAAAAAATGACTCTGTATTCTAACAGAGATTTGTGGGCGATGAAAGCAAATTAAGTCAGAGTCTGCGTTGAGCAAACTATTTAACAATATTTTAAACCTTCTTATCCACAATAGGCCATGATAAATAATTATAATTAAATAAAGAGACATCCGTTTTGCTCCCAATTATACTCCATTTTCTAACTCTAAACTAAATGAGCCAATTGTTGCCTAATAACTGTGCCACTCAATTGTGAAATCATAAGCACCTTGCTTCCTTTGCAGATACACTTTAAGAGGTTGATTTTTCAGTCCATTGTTAACAGTAAACAGAGCATGTAATTCTTGAAGGATTATATTAATCCAAGGCACCATGTGTCCAATTATATTAGAACACTGCATGTTTAAAAGAAATATATATCATACATACACACTGAGGGAAAAAAATGTTAAGATCAGCGTGTGTCTTTTTCATCAGAGTATGTCCACAAAATTTAAGAATATAAAATATCTCAATAAATTACACTGCATATGCCCTTCTAAATTATTACAATTTCTTGTTTGCATGTGAAAACATGGCTACCCATCATGCAGTACTAGACCACAGATACGTTCAAATAAGAGTAACAGGAAAAAAAAGAAATTGTGATCAACTTGTAGATCTTCACTGAAAGTCAGCATTTTCAGATAAAAGTAGGAACTTTTTTAACCGAATTGAATGACCACACCAAGCCCAGGCTTCACCTGTGGCCCAATGTTTTCGGCTGTGGATGTGTTCCACCAATGTCTTTGGTGGCAGAACTGAAAATAAAAGATTTGTGCACTTGACCATTCTGCTTTATTTAGATGTTCATATTTAATCAAGTCCTTCACTCCCAATTGTTCATTTTAGACCACCAGCCAAAACATTTTTAAATCAGTTCTTATAATTAAACTGTGGTTATCTCATACTGTGACTCTGATTCTGCAACCAGCTTTATGCTGTTTAGCATTTTCATAACACACCACAGCACTTAGCCCACTAAAGCACATTATACACAGAAAGTTTTCGAATTCACTAGCCATTTTCACTTTGGTTCATTCACACTTTACTCTGGTGTTAACTACATGAAGGCTTCTATTTTTGACATTGCCAATGGGTCTATATATTAATTATTCTCACCTCTACTGCTCTATAGTGAATTTGTAACCTTTCAGAGTAGAGCCGGCCTTAGGGCGAAGCGAACGAAGTGACCACTTCGGGCCCACAGCTGGAGGGGGCCAACTGCGCCCAAGGTTTTTTTTTTTCCTGTGATGCGACGCTGCAGCGGAGGGCCCAATGGAGCAACCGACTCTCCTTATGGGGCCCTTGGTATCAGTTTGCTTCGGGCCCGAAATTGTCTAGGGCGGGCTCTGTTCAGAGCTAGTACATACTAACAAAGATAAATTAGAAATTTGCATTCTGGCCTTCCGTCCACTGTAAAACAGTTTGAAAATAGATAATAAGTCAATTCGAAAACGCTCTCTAAAATAAATTTGAAAATACGGGGGGATCTCGAGTAGCAGTGTGGAGAGGGAAAACTGGAGATTTCATAAACACTGACATATGACTATAATGAGATCATACACGTTTGTCCCCTGTGATCTCTTTTTATTGAGGGATTGTCCTTTCCTAACTTCTCAGCATTAGCTGGCAGATACTGTTCCTTGAAATACTCAAATATTTCGCAGCATTTCTTTTGGAAGGACACCCAGTCTATATTTACCAATGTTTTGGCAACCTTTTACTTCTTTGTGTGGACAGATGATGAAGTGTAACTGTCTTTAAAGGACACAAACAAGTCTGATTTATTTTTTCCTCATGTTTTTGGCATTTAGATATACATTTAATTATGTCACATCATTTTCTAACCAAGGGTTATGGTGGTGGCTGGAGTCTATCCTAGCTAGCATTCAGAAACAGGCAGAAACAAACTCTGGACAGGACTAGTCTATCACAGGGCAAACACACACAATGGCCAATTTACTGTCACCAGTTCACTTAACCTGCATATCTTTGGACAGCTGGAGGAAACAGGAGCACTGAAAGGAAACTCACACAGATACGGAGAGCATGTGTAAACTCCATGAAGGGAGGACCTGGGATGTGAACCCTGGTCTCCTTACTGAGAGGCACATCCTATGTCATCCTATACTTTTGGTTTGTTCCATATGATCTGAAATTGATCTGAAAAAGTTACTATGGAAACGAAAATGGTGTTTTCACATTTATCCAGGTTATAACATAAACGGTGTAAGATATGAAAAAAATTTAAATTCTGTTTTCAAGTTTTATATGTCTGTATTATTTAATAGAGATGCCAGGAAAAAGGAAAAGAGGAAGGCCTAAGAGAAGGCAGTCCCTAACAGGAGCAACTGAAAGAAGATACGTCTGTTATTTGTGTGTTCATACTAATATGATCAGAATGTCATGAATAATGTTCAATTGTTCAGCTTTGGACTATCAGTGTTTTAGTGTTTCCTTCCTGATTTTAACCATCCACTTATCTACTGACTACTCTTTTGGATTTTTACTTGTTGAGTTTCTTAATTTCCCTGTCAAAAAACCCTGAATTTAGATCCTCTGGATGTGTTCTAACCTGAAAACAGGGGCCTCATGCATAACAGCGTGCGTAGAATTCCCACTATAACATGGCGTAAGCACAAAAGCGGAAATGTGCTTACGAACTAAAAAATCCAGATGCATAAATCTGTGCGAATGTCAACTTCCACGTTCTTCCGCAACATAAATCCCATCAGTGTGAAAAATAATGCACGTGCACACACCTGCTGTCCTGCCCCGTCTCCTCCCAGAATTACACCTCTTTGAATATGCAAATCAATATAAATTGCCCTTAAGCTCAGCGTTCTGTGAAAAGGCAATGGCAAAAGCACAGGAGGAAATAGAAGAAGTTCAGTGAATACCAAGTGGAGGCAAGGAAAAACGTACAAATTCAATCGTAACTAAAGTAGCATGTTAAATGCTTTGTTTTGTATTTGATCTTCTCTGTGCTCTATGTGCACTGCATGCTTCTTAAACGGGCTTTCTCTTCCTCCGACAGGACACAGAATCCATTACATTCGTGATATTACAGCTCTCTGAATCATTAAAATACTGAGATGTATACTTGATATCATTTTCATGATGATAGGAGTTAAAGCATGTTATTAAACATGGAGACAGGGTGGTGCAGTGATTGTGCGCGACCTTCGATGAAATAATTGATTGCAGTAGTAATGTCTCTTTCAAACGTACTAACCCCCAATTCCTGTCCTTACTTTTCTTTCTCCAAATACCCAATCGCCACACAATCAGCTCTGTAACAGACGTTAAGCCATCTGTAAGCTTAGAACGCCGATTCTTCAAAACTTTTAAGGAACATTGAAATATCTTCGCAGTATATGTTTAATTATTCTATCCTTCCAGTGTCACGCCAGTCCCAGCAAGCATACAGCGTGAGGCAGGAACAATCCGTGAACGGAGTGCCAGATCCTTGCTAGCACAGCGATACTGTGTCCTCATGTTTAATTCTTAACAATATAGATTATTTAAATGAAGTTAAAGTTTTATCTTTATAATGTAATAAACATTAAAAGTATTTTGCTGCATTTCATCTTAAAAATTATATTGACATTATATGTAAATATGCGCTTTATAAAATGGCTCAGGTTAAGCAATATTATAACTGTAATGCAAATTTACAGTGAGGTGATTGTACTAATAAGTACAAACAGTTCTACAAGGAGCACTTGATGGACTGATTGAGTGCATTTGTAGTTCTTGGGATGAAACTGTTTCTCAACTGCGAGGTCTGTACAAGAAAGGCTTTGAAGTGTTTGCTGTGTGAGAGCAGTTCAAATAGGCACCATGGCTGAGGCAGCATGTGCTTGATGCTGTATACCGATAATTCTCTTTCCGATCAGCTGCTCCGAGTGGTGCAGTGAGCAACCCCTAACGGGAGCAGCTGAAAGAAGAAAAAGAAGGTGCAGTGAGAGTAACAACGCTAAAGCAGCTATTGTTTTTGGAATAGTTTGGCCATTCCGTAGACCATTATATTGTTACAGGTTAATTACAATCAGAGGTACAAACTAATAAACAATATGCAGTTAGTTTCAGTGTATATGATAAAGCCGTGTTAGGGATGTGGATCTAAAAAAGAAAGGGTAACCACACTGAAACAGTAGCACTGCTTTGACGCTGGGTGCCGCCAGTCTGCAAAACTGAGCGCAGAATTTGTGTACGCCAGGGTATGAGCTACCGTGGAAATGTGCATGAGTTTACGCCAAGTTTAAGTTTTATACATCGTGATTTGAACGTGGAAACAGGCTTACGCATCATTTTTGTACGTACGCAATGTTTATACATGTGGCCCCAGAACATTTTAAGAAATTGTTAGGTAAAATTAACACAGGTAAGATGGAATGACAACCAACAGAGAAAATATCCAGTCCCCAATAGAAGAATTTCATGTTAAATTCAGTTGAATTATTCAGTTAACAAAGAACATACTGTTTTTGTTAAAACTATGAAAACCTGTTTCCCAGCTTTGGATTTGCCATCATTTGTTTCATATATCAGGGTTACCTTTCTTGCTGTATTTTGTGGAAATCACAGAAGAACCTCAGGGTGTTGCAATTTCAGTTTTCACTAATAAAGCATTGTACGTGTTCATAGAAACAACAGAGAGAGCAAATGGGCACTCCTTATTGTCAAAAATATTTTTGATGAACCTATAACTGCTTTGTTAGACTGTGGTATGAGATGTCTCAAGTAAATGATCTCTTATTTACATTGATTTTCTTTGTTTATTCCTCTTAATTCAGTTGTCACACCTCAATCAGTTTAAGGACAAAAAAATCTTAATCCTAATTTTAATTTGAATCTTTTAACGGTATTAAGACAAAATTATTTTAGTGTTTCTAAAAGATAACAACAATATATACATTTTGTCTGCTTTCTTACAACTTTTTTTCCTTTTGTTACTTAACCTTTACCTGTTGTGATCTGAATGAGATGAAGCAAAAGGAAGGTTGGAACTAGGAAATGAACTTCGGGGGGTATGCCAAAAATCAAAGCCTTTTAACAGAAAAAGATAATATACCCAAGTGAAACATTGTCAAATTGTTCTAATCGCCCTAGGACAATTGTGAGCACTGAAATACCAGGAGATAATATATAGTAACTGAGACATAGTTTGCTACATGAATTGGTAAAAATCTTGAGATCAGACTAAACCAGGCAACCAAAGGACAAGATGTTACTTGTGAATCAAAATTAGAACCAAAACAAGCCGTACTACCACAAGGCCTACTGTATATCAAAAAGAAACATACTACCACTCCAAAGTTTTTTGAAAAGAGTTTTTATCAACTGAGGTATAAGGCATAGTACATTCATTGCCATATTTTTAGCATTATTTCCTTTATGCCTTCAGCCCAACAATTGAGTTCCTTTGACCTTGAAAACGGTGTCACGTAAAAAAACGAAAATTTTTATTATATTGATAAAATTTACTTTCATATCCTTAATTCCAAAGGTAAAATAAACCACAGAATATGAATTCTTATAGATCAAAACTGCAAAATACACAAAAAACATGGATAAAATGTTTATTACTGTGCTATTTCTGATAAAGATGTTTATTTGTAAAGTGAATCTAATACACAGATGCGAGAAGCTGTGTGTCACCATATACATATACATATACAGGCATACATACATATTTAAAAACACATTTCTAAATTAAAAGAGTATTGATAATACATATAATACCAAAAAGTGCATTTTTCACTACATTTTCATTATTACTACGAAGTGCCTTATTAAAGAATGAACAGAGATTGCTGTTGATTTTTAGCTACCATCTTAAGTACATACTAACATTCTTTCATTTTGCAATCCTGCTTCTGCCAATATCGAATTCCAGACAAGAACCTATTCCAGCAGTATCAAGGACAAGGGAGGACTGGTTATTAAATTGTGCAGAGCACAATCACGAACACCAAGCTAATTTAAAGTCAGCAGTCAACCTAATCGGCTGTTCTTTGAAACATGGGAAGAAACGAAAGCCCCCAGAGGAAAATCCAGGCAGTACCAAGGCAAAGATTCAAATCCCAGACTCTGAAACTATATGAGACATTTCTTTCTATAAGAAATATTTCTGAGAAAATGTTTTCTAATTAACTGAAATGAATAAAGACCTGCCAAATTATAAGGTTGCATCTGCACATAACTGTCTGTAACATTAACAAAGTAAACCACTAAATGAGAAACGTGACCGTCAAAATTAAACAGGTCAGCAAATATTATTTGTAGAGGTTAAGTAAGCTAACCTTCTATCTATCTACACACAAAGTTACCAAAATCCAATCGATATAAAGAGCTTACTGTGTGTGTCGTGAGACACACTTTGAAAGCTGCCTTCACCTTGGGCCTGAGTTTGTCAATGGCGAGTCGTAGTTGCCCAGTAGCTACCTATTAAATATGATATCCAAGACCATTTTGCAATTGGTAAGATACTGTTCATTTTTGCTGCTGAGCTATTGTTATAATGCACTTTACTTCTATTATCTCCTGTGTGGATGACATGACAATCAGATTTCAGCAGGGAGTGGGAATTGATGTTAAGTCTGGAATGTTATATAGGAGCAGCCTTATTTTTTATTTTTAGAAGTGAACTTGATTAGTTTCAATGAGAGACAGAATGTAATGCACTTAGGAATTCCTCTTAAGTGTTTCACTTGACTTTATCAGCGTGATGTGAACTTCTAAGGTTCTAGCAGCAGAACAAATCTCAAACCCATTATCTTAGTCTGTCATGACAAGTCTGTGCCTGAGATGCTTTTGATCAATAAAGCTGGCACAAATTACTGTCTTCTCCATAGTTTTCCACACAGCACCTAAACTAATTTAAGAGTTGCAACTTGCTAGATGTGTGTTTATCAGTTTAATTCAGATTTTACAGCAGGCTAATTCTGTATTTTTAATATAACTGGTGCAAAAATTGAAATAATATAAATAATCCTGAGAGTATAATTGATTTCATTTTAAATTATATAATTAACTTAACAACAAATGCTTTTTTCAACAGCAGGAATTTAAGGTTCTCAATGTTAATCATGTGAGTTTTTGCATTATTGATTTCTGATCATATTTTAGTCATCTTTATTCTTTTGTGTAGTTTACCAATCCATCATTTCCACAACAAATATTTAGTTACGTAAGGAAATGTGCAGGCTTCACATTTATACAGTGCTGAAAATTATACATATACATATTCTGTTTAAAATTAGCTGAATAATCTTTACATAGTTTTCATTACATAGTATTTAACCTGAGTTGTATTTTAATAGAGAAAACAAAAATATTATGTGGATGAAGTTTTAAATATCTAAACTACCATCTACGGAGCCTGACATAAGAGTTGCTCAGTGTCTCTTTTGAGGTCTCTGTTTAAGCTGTTGCTTAATGCTTATGGTATGCTTTTCTATAACAGTTAAAATCCTATTAGTTTATTCTTGCATAGTGCTCTGCACTAAATGCAGGCTCAGAGCGCAAGAACAAGTTTACAGATAAATGCAATTACAAACTTTACAAATTATTAATTATGTATAAAAACAGATTTGTTTATATACACAGTAGAACAAAGCAGTTTCATTCTGATTAACATAAATGGAACCTAGCAATATGTGCCCATTGAAATAACTGTTGAACTATAGCTTTTTGATGTTAAAAGAGATGAAAATAAAAACTCCACTCAGCAACATCCTTGGGGGTTCAGAGTCAGTTACAGACACAGTCATGGTCCTATTGACTTAGGCGAACTGGTCACCCACCCCATCCTGGGCATTCTGTAGTATACGTCATTCCGGGGAGTAGGATCCCATTGAAGTTTACAGCAGCGCAGTTCATTCACAATTAACATAATACAAATGGAATCTTTAGGGAGGGACCTGACCTCTAAATAGGGGAGCCTGGGTGCTACTGAGGGCCCCTCCGTAGCTTCGCTCCTAGAATAAGTCTGTGCTGGGCCATCTAATATGATGAAAGAATCTTTCCATCTATTGATTCCAAGGTTCCCAGTATTACAGAGGTAGGAAAACAGCTTGGAAGCAGAGCAGTGACACCTGCCATAGCAGGACACCAAGAAGACAGAATAGAAGAGGGTTAGTAATGGCCCATAATTACTGAATTCCTTATATTTGTACACAAATCACTAACAAACAGAGGTGCAATATGCACAGCTAATCAGCCATTCTAATCAAGCTTGATAGGCTAAAGTTGCGAGTTTTCAGCTTTGATTGAAAAGGTGAGACTGAAAGGGCTTCACTTATATAAGCAGGCAGATCGTTCCACACATTTGGGATCCTGTATCTAAAGGCCCGACCTCCCAATGTCATTTTGTTCATCTTTGGAGCATTACTAGGCTAGAATCTTCAGATTCTAATATATGCTTTGGTTTGTAAGGAATAATAAATTGTGATATGTAAGAAGAGACTTCGCATTTAAGGCTTTACATGTAAGAAGGAGGATTTTGAAATTAGCCTAAAACAGATGGAAGCCAATGGAACAACTTAGGAACAGGTGACATGTGGTCATACTTTTTACTTCTTTGTAATGAGTGTTGCATTAGCATTAACTAATAGTTGGATATAGAATGTGTGTTTATGTCAATAACTTAATCTGGAAAAGAACACTATTGCGTTTAACAAACATTTGATGTGTCACCAGTGAGATATCAGCTATGCCTTGATCCAACCTGCAGAAAGCATTTGATGCTGTCAACCGTAAGATGCTCAGGGAAGTAAAACCTGTCACTCTGTAAGTTTGGATGTCCCCCAGAATTCCTCACTATGCTCCCTCTCTTCCATGACGGATTGAAGGTGAAGTTACTTACTAGTGGGGAAACATCTGCTCCCTTTGAAATCACTGTTGTTGTCAAGCAAGGCTGTGTCCAGCCTTCAGAGGACTGTTGAGTCGTTTACATGCAGCCTATTCTTGGATTGGCCTGGAAATCAGCACCTCCAAAACACTCACCCTTCAGACTGCCTTCCAGTACACGGATCCTCCAGTGGACATCAACATCAGCAAAAAGACACTGGGGAACACAAAATCCTTCTCCTATTTTGGAAGCATAATATCTAGTGATGCCTTTATGATTGAGGAAGCTGTGTACTGCCTCCGATTAGCCTCCTCTGCATTCGGCCGCCTAAGCAAGTGGGTCTTCTGTAACCAAAATCTCTGCATGGCAACCAAGGTTGTGGTATGTATATCAACACTCCTTCATGGATGCGAGTACTGAACTCCCTACCACAAGCAAATCCGCACACTAGAAGCTTTTGAGATCCACTGTCTGCAATAGATCCTGGGCATTAATTGGGAAGACAAGGTTTCACACAGTAAAATTCTAGAACGCTGCTTATCAACTAGCATTGAGGCCATGCTGCTCAACCATATCCTCTGTTGGACCAGGCACATTATCCACATAGATGAGTCTCAGCTTCCCTCAGCTGTTCCTGTATGGTAAACTCACTAAGGGATCCCGACCTCAAGAAGAACCGAAGTAACACTGGAACGACTACTGGAAGCTTTCTCTTAAGGTCTGCTCCATTCCACATTGGCGGCTTAAGAAACTTGCTGAAGACCATGTGCTTTGGAGACGAACAATAAATGAAGGAGTCCATCACTTTGAACATCAATGGACACATCAACAAGAGGAGAAGAGAATGGCAAGACATCACCATCGAAACCATCCCACTGTGCCTGGGGGGCAATTCTGTTGCCCATCATGCCCCTGGGTCTGCCTTTCCCGAATTGGCCTGCTTTCCCTCCCAGTGGGGGGAGGGGGGGTTACAGGGATGGACAGTGTCATTGTCAGATCGACGGACAGCCATGAATTTTCTCTGTCTGACGTGAACAGTAGTAGGCGAATGTCGACAAAAGCCACCATGAAGGGGTAGAAGGCTAAAAATAAAAAATTCACCCTTGAATGCATCATTTGTATCCACTAGATAGTAGTAAAGAAAAGGAGATGCATGAAAACATAACTCATTATTTTTTCCTTACAGAAGGTATCTTGTGTATTGTTGGTGGCTTGGACTCTTCATTGTAAAATGTCAATTTTGAGCTGTCAGAAGAAAGAAACAATGACATAGCTACTGAAAACCAGTGTTAATACTCTCCTTTAGGGCTTAAGGAAGATAACCAATACTAGCCCACACAGAGAGAAGGTTCCGACATGAACTGTCCTTTCACTCCATCTGCATTACTGAAATGAACCCCAGCGAGGGCCCCTTCAGTCAAAATTGAAAAAAAGGAGGCATGCCTGGAGTGTCACATCTCAAAGTAACCCTAGGCATGGACATGGAAGGAACTCCTAAATTGCCTGAAACAAACTGGTTCCTACTACAACTTTTCTGTATAAATCTAAAGGCTGAATTGGCCAATTTCTTTCTTTATCTAGTAATATAATACTTTTAATTCCCAACATTTGTTTTCCTGATTGTGCCATATCATAAGCTTCAAAAATACCATGTATTCGAGGTTTATACATTTTAGTTGTATGTTTTTATAAAAGATGAACAATAAAAGAAGAACTTTGATGGTCTTTACAATAAGTGAATCTTACTAAAAAAAGCCTTCAAGCTGTGATAAATAAATATTCAGCCTTAAAAGAGTCTTAAAATAAGTCATTTTAAGGCCTACTAAAGTACTAATCAAAAACCTAAAGAGACAAAAGCTTGAACAAAAACAAACAGGAGCTCTAAATAACAAACAAGCACAAAAATATTAAGAATATATTGTGCAAAAGTACAGGCATAGATAAAAATATCTAAGAAAGGCAAAACAAGAGAGTCCAACTTCTGCAAAACAAAACCAGGGCTGACAATATGACCATACCTCCAGGACAGCTTATATAGGTTTCCCAAAACGGCAGATAAGGCCAAGTGACCATACCCCAGTGACATCACACACCACAATGTGGTTATGTTTTTCAAACCACATGACCAAGCCCATGTGACATCATGAGATGTGAACCGCCTTGAGTCCCAAGAACCATAGGGAATTTACTAGAGAAAAACACCAAGAAAATACAGGGTGAGCCAAATTGAAGTACCACATTTCTAAAGTTCTTTGCACAAGGTAGAGGCAGCCGAATGGGTTGGGGTGGGGGTCCTTTGATAGGTGATCCCTTGTAGTTTTTAGTCTGCTACATGCCTTGGTCTAGTGCGCACTGTGCTTTCTCTATCGAAGCGTTCTTCAAAAACAATTAATCCTTTATCATTATGTAACATGCCTTCCGAACACACTTTAGCATTCCTCTTAATGGTGATGTCTCAAATTGAAAAGCAATTCTTCAGGGGTTGGCTAAACTTAGACAGACGGGTACAACATTGAACAGAAAATCTCCAGACGTTCCTCGGACTGTACGAACGCACGAAAACATCCAAGCTGTAAGGGCATCAATTTTGCAGTCTCCTAGATGTTCCGCGCGTAAACATGCTTCTGCCTTAGGCATTTCCAACATGTCTTTGAGGAGGATTTTGCATGAGGACCTTAATTTCCATCTATAGAAAATGATGGTAGTGCAGCACTGTGGGAGACTGGGAGAGCCGTAGAGAGTTGTGCGCGAACATTCTGCGAAATGCCATCGTCATGTGCAGCAAGTAGGCACATTTCCATTTGAATGGTTGCGTAAATAAGCAAAACTTTCATCATCAGAGACCCCTGCACACTTTGCATGTTACAGTTTGCTGTGCCGTTACAGAATTTGGCATTTTAGGCCCTTACTTTTTTGAGGAGGGTGGAGCAACGGTCACCATCACTTCAGAACGTTACATTGAAATACTAGTGAAGTTTTTGCAGCCTCAACTGGAAAAAATTGATGCGGTGGATGCCTGGTTTCCACAGGATGGAGCAACAGCTCATACGGTGAGGAGATCCATGCAGGTTTTGCAGGAGATGTTTCCAGGGAAGCTGATCTCCCTGCTCGTTGATATCGGGTGGCCTTTACATTCGCCTAATCTCACTCTGGACGATTTCTTCTTGTGGGGCTATCTCAAGTTGAAGGTAAACACACACCAACTTCAAACATTTTATGCTGTCAAGGATGATATTCTCCCCCTGAAATGGTTGAATGAGTCATGCGAGCGTTCAGAAATGTGTGTTACTAATGATGGCCACCACCTTGAAGACATCATTTTTAAAACACAGTGAAAAAAATCTATTTTGTATACACTTCCTTGTGGTGTAATAAATTTATTTTATCTTGTAGTGTTTTTGTAGAATAAACATTTGAAATGTTGTACTTCTTTTTGGCTCACCCTGTACATGGTAAAAAGACACAAAACTGTACAAATAACCAGTGTTTAACAGCTGTAGAACCTAACGCACCTGGCTGATCAACCAAGACACTCTTCTTTATGTTTCCAGTTAGTATGTACAGTGGTGTGAAAAACTATTTGCCCCCTTCCTGATTTCTTATTCTTTTGCATGTTTGTCACACAAAATGTTTCTGATCATCAAACACATGTAACCATTAGTCAAATATAACACAAGTAAATACAAAATGCAGTTTTTAAATGATGGTTTTTATTATTTAGGGAGAAAAAAAATCCAAACCTACATGGCCCTGTGTGAAAAAGTAATTGCCCCCCTTGTTAAAAAATAACCTAACTGTGGTGTATCACACCTGAGTTCAATTTCCGTAGCCACCCCCAGGCCTGATTACTGCCACACCTGTTTCAATCAAGAAATCACTTAAATAGGAGCTGCCTGACACAGAGAAGTAGACCAAAAGCACCTCAAAAGCTAGACATCATGCCAAGATCCACAGAAATTCAGGAACAAATGAGAACAGAAGTAATTGAGATCTATCAGTCTGGTAAAGGTTATAAAGCCATTTCTAAAGCTTTGGGACTCTAGCGAACCACAGTGAGAGCTATTATCCACAAATGGCAAAAACATGGAACTTTGGTGAACCTTCCCAGGAGTGGCCGGCCGACCAAAATTACCCCAAGAGTGCAGAGACGACTCAAAAGACCCCAGGACAACATCTAAAGAACTGCAGGCCTCACTTGCCTCAATTAAGGTCAGTGTTCACGACTCCACCATAAGAAAGAGACTGGGCAAAAACGGCCTGCATGGCAGATTTCCAAGACGCAAACCACTGTTAAGCAAAAAGAACATAAGGGCTCGTCTCAATTTTGCTAAGAAACATCTCAATGATTGCCAAGACTTTTGGGAAAATACCTTGTGGACTGATGAGACAAAAGTTGAACTTTTTGGAAGGCAAATGTCCCGTTACATCTGGTGTAAAAGGAACACAGCATTTCAGAAAAAGAACATCATACCAACAGTAAAATATGGTGGTGGTAGTGTGATGGTCTGGGGTTGTTTTGCTGCTTCAGGACCTGGAAGGCTTGCTGTGATAGATGGAACCATGAATTCTACTGTCTACCAAAAAATCCTGAAGGAGAATGTCCGGCCATCTGTTCGTCAACTCAAGCTGAAGCGATCTTGGGTGCTGCAACAGGACAATGACCCAAAACACACCAGCAAATCCACCTCTGAATGGCTGAAGAAAAACAAAATGAAGACTTTGGAGTGGCCTAGTCAAAGTCCTGACCTGAATCCAATTGAGATGCTATGGCATGACCTTAAAAAGGCGGTTCATGCTAGAAAACCCTCAAATAAAGCTGAATTACAACAATTCTGCAAAGATGAGTGGGCCAAAATTCATCCAGAGCGCTGTAAAAGACTCATTGCAAGTTATCGCAAACGCTTGATTGCAGTTATTGCTGCTAAGGGTGGCCCAACCAGTTATTAGGTTCAGGGGGCAATTACTTTTTCACACAGGGCCATGTAGGTTTGGATTTTTTTTTCTCCCTAAATAATAAAAACTATCATTTAAAAACTGCATTTTGTGTTAACTTGTGTTATATTTGACTAATGGTTACATGTGTTTGATGATCAGAAACATTTTGTGTGACAAACATGCAAAAGAATAAGAAATCAGGAAGGGGGCAAATAGTTTTTCACACCACTGTATACTAAACCATGCCACATGGAAAATATTACACATTTTTTAATGAAGAGATGTTTTTGCAGGTCACAAAAAGAGTATAATATATGTTCAATATCTAAATGTAGAAAAATGTGTTGACCTGTGTATCATATATGATGACGAAAATCTTCAGTTACCCATTTTAGCATATTTCTAACTTCACAAACAAAAAGACAAAAATCATATTAAGTCATGGGGTGGAACGAAAAGCAACATAACCCATGAAGTGGATCAAGAAACATTTCAGGAAACTGAACTGTTTACCAGTTCCTACTTTTGTGGTGTGTTGTTAAATACATGAGGCAAGCACATAACTATGGGCAAACTAGGTAATGTTATGTTTTAGTCAGTGTTCATCCCCGATATATTTTTAAATATCTTTTTTTTCTGTTTTTTTTAATTCATTTTTCAGTACCATTCATAGGAATTTTGTTTTTTTATTTTTATTAATTTTATTGCAATCCACACAAATCAATCAAGTTTTTACAAAAAGAAAAATTGAGTTAAGAACAAATCGATCCCCACCACTGAGAGAGACAGCAAGGCAAACAGTGTGAAATTTAAGGCTTGTAAACATACCTAAATTAATAAATTCTCTGTGCTTTATGAGCTTATTTTAAAATATTACTGATTAGATCCTGCCATGTTTTGAAAAAAGTCTGTACAGATCCTCTAACTGAGTATTTGATTTTTTCCAATTTCAAATAGTATAACACATCGGTTTCCTACTGACTTGAAAGAGGAGAGTTTGGGTTCTACCAGTTTATGAGAATAAGTCTGCGTGCCAAAAGTGTTGTGAATGCAATCACAATTTGTTTGTCTTTCTCCACTTTAAACCCATCTGGAAGAACCTCAAACACAGCTGTTAATGGGTTAGGAGGGATTGTGAGACCAAGGCTGTCTGAAAGGTAATTAAAAATTTTGGTCCAGAATAATGTTAATTTGGTGCAGGCCCAGAACATGTGACCCAGTGAGGCTGGGACTTGGTTGCAGCGTTAGCAGGTTGGATCATGCCCTGGAAACATTTTGGAGAGTTTTAGACGAGACAGATGTGCTCGATATATAAATTTGAGTTGTATAATTGTATGCTTTGCGCATATGGAGCGCGAATGAATTCTTTGCATTGCTACTTTCCACTCTTTTTCTGATATATTAATTGAGAGATCTATTTCCCAGTGTCCTCTTAGATCTTTGAAAGGGAGGGATTGTAAAATGATTTTATATATTGTAGAGATTGTGTCTAAGTCCTTGAGATTGAGCAATATTTTTTCCAGCATGGATGAGGGTGCAAGATGAGGAAAATCGGGAAGGTTCTGTTTAACAAAGTTCCTGATTTGAAGATAGTGAAAGAAATGTGTAGCTGGAATGTTAAATTTGGAATGTAATTGTTCAGGAATTTATATTTTGGTCTTTTTAAAAAAAAATTTGCACAAAAAGTTTTTTTTCCATATAATGGAATTCAATTTGGAGAGTTATTTGACACAAGGAATCTATTTTTGACATCTGGTTTGTCATTAAATGTTTTCTTCTTGATTTTGTCATTTATTTTGGCTGTTTTTGCTACTGTATTTGTTTTATATCAGGCAGTGCCATATTTGTCTCCTACCAATAAGGCTGCTACTAGTGCTGTCAAGGGTGTCTTTGGAGGCTATGACACCTTGCTTATGACATAACAGGATAAAAGATCATCTTTTACTCATTTCCCCATTTTAGTTCACTTATTCAAAAAACATCCTGTTTGGTAAACTTGTTTGTACATTTATGATTTTTATCTTGGTTTTGACCCTTTTGTATCTTTGACGCTGACTCTAGTCTTGCATTTGGTTCTGGTTGCTGTGCTAAATGTTTTATTGATATTCAACCCTTTTCTTTGGCTGTGTCTTTTCTTCCAGTTACTTAACTCTTTGAGGGCTGAATATTTTTTCCAAAAAACTCAGTTTTCTGAAAAGCAGACATAGCAATGGTTTCACACATAAGTCAACATAAAACATCTGTTGCTATGTGCTGTGGCTGCTGTTGGCATATGTTTGACATCTCTGGCGGCAGTGGCTGCGTGGGGGCACGTCAACGGTTAGCAGGAATACATGATGGGCCAGCTGCCTGGCTGTATTCACGCAGCAGGGGGTGGCAGTGGCGATTGCATTGTGACGCAATCTGGTTTGTACCTCTTGAAATCATAAGTGGTGGTCCTACCTGGCAAATGCTTCTGTAGGCGCATCAGCTACACAAATGTGTTCAGCACCTCGATCAGCTGGAGACCAATCAGATGATACTGGTACCTCACTTTTGTTTTTGATATCCATCGCCAGATCGCTTGCATCATACACGGAGTCCAAAAAGTCAGAGTCCTATTCAATGAAATTACGTAAAACGTCTATGGAGTATTTTGCTTTGCACATTCGCTTTGGTCTCTCGCCAGATGTCAGTGCCATTTTGGTGGTTGTTTGCTCTTTGCTACTCATGCATGCGTAGTGAATCAAGGTTAAATCAACAAACATATGTAACTTTCCTTCTAGCAAAGAGAGTCAAAGTAAAACGTAAGGGTGAGTTTTGTTGCAGTTCACAGCTGATTACTGTCCTTTAATCCTGAATTTTGACAAAACTCGACATCAGCCCTGAAAGGGTTAAAAATAATTAACAAAACAGGAGAGTCTAACTTTTGCAAAACAAAACCAGAGCCGACAATATGACCATAATTCCAAGATAGCTTATATAGTGTTCCCTAAATGGTCAACATTGACAATTTACTTTTATATAAAGTAAAGTCATACAAAGAATGGCTCAATGGGCTTTAACAGGCCCTGTTCAATTATCAGACCCTAGCCTTGAATCTCTAAGAAGAGAAGAAAAACATTCCCAAAAAACCTTGAAGGAAAAAAATCTTGGAAAAGGTAATTCTAAAAAGAGACCTTCCAGGTAGTTTGGGCGTGCAATGAGTGTCAAAACATAGGGTAAATACAACATACAAAACAGAATACACATGTCCTAGATGATTTATAATTATGGGTCTCATATTAAATTAATTAATCAAAAAACAGAGTCTGTCACTTAGATGATGTATTTTTTTATGTGTAGGTTTGTGATGGCCTGAGCTACGATGAGTCTGCAGAACTAAGACTTTTGCTGGTTTTGAGAATTGAACTGGTCTTCGGCACACACTACAAGGAGGAGAAGTTGACTTGATCTCAAAACACATCACAGTGCAGATTCCAGGATAGCTCGAGAGTATAAAGGTAGGGAGTGTTAGCAACACTAGAGTTCACCATTCATTCCACAATATTATTTTTGAGTTCAATTATCCTTGGCTAGGACAGTTTAACTAAAGGAGAGAAGATAGATGTCAACCTAGATGAGAGAGCTTTCTGTGACATCAGCAACTCTCCACCACCGCAGAGGAAGCAGCAACAGAAAGGCAGCAGCACCAATCTATCACGTGGCCATATTTCTATAAGGACCAAATCCCAAATTTTCCTGCACCTTGACGTGTTAGAAGGAGCTGTCAAACATGAGGAAAAATGACATGGAATAATTATATTATATGGTAGACTAAAAAATATGTTTTAACCAAGATGTAAATATTGACATAGTGTCTGACCCCCAAATATTCCATGCCTGTGGGGTACTGCAACAGAAGGCTCTGCCCCCTACTGAGTTTTTACTTATTCTTTGTAATTCTAGGAGACCTTGAAAGCAAAGCTGTCATGGTTGTCGGTATTTAAGTAGTAGGTTGTATAAATATTCTGAAGTAAGTCTTTTTATCACGTTATAGGTTAGAAGCAGAAATTTTATAATCAATATGAAATTTGACAGGTAACAATTGAAAGCTAGACAATACTTGGCTAATGTCATCAAGTTTTCTGGTTCCTGTGAGTACTCTGGCTGCTGCATTTTGAACTAACTGAAGTTTATTAATAGAAGCATCCAATTAGTAGTGTATTGCGGTAGTCTATTCTAGAAGTTATAAATGCATGCACAAGTTTTTCTACATCTTGCATAGTCAGCATCTGTCTCAAGTTTGTAATGATGCATAGATATTAAAATGCTGTCTTACAGACTTCACTTATGTGAGCGTCGAAGAATAGATCAGCATCGATGATGACACCTAAATCCCTTACTGTAAAACATGGTGTGGTTGAAGAAACATTTATACAGAGTGAAAAATCACATAGCCTATTCTTTACAGTTTTAGGGCCTAATAGCAATATTTCTGCTTTCTTGGAATTTAACATTAGAAAATTATTTTCTATATATAGAAACTATAAAGTTTTAATGCATATTTCATATCAATGGATCCCCATTCTGCGGTGGGCTGGCGCCCTGCCCAGGGTTTGTTTTCTGCCTTGCGCCCTGTGTTGGCTGGGATTGGCTCCAGCTGATCCCTGTGGCCCTGTAGTTAGGAAATAGCGGGCTGGATAATGGATGGAAACCCCCTTAATGCAAACCTAAAGAATTCTGTAGATACACGTGGTGCATTTCTGTTCAAAACTACAGATAATTCCAGTGACCCATATGTATTACACTTCACAGGAGCCAAACTATTTGTCCCATTTAAGAATTGCTGCACAGATGTGCAAGGACCATGTGGAACAATTTGCTGATGATGTTGTGCTGCCCTGCAACTCAAACATGGATGAAAAGGATACTGTAAAGGCTGTGAAGAATTTATTTCGCATAAAGATAATCCATATGAAGATTGGAGAAAAGAAAGACTGGACCCTTTTTGTTTTACATTTAATAAAATTGAAGTCAGGCATCTCTTTCTTAACATTTTTGATGATAATTAAGAACTTCTGCTTGTTCAGCCACATAAAAAAGTCGGCCTTTTTTTCTTGTGCACAGTTTAGTTTCACTTTTATGTTTTAACTAGCCATGTGCGCCCAACTACGTTGTGCGTGTTAAAGTTGTCTGTGAAGGGCTCCCTGTTTAAACGTGGCTGCCAGTTGTGAACTGGGCCCTTGGTCACACAGCATTATGATTTTTTATAAGGGAAACAAAATTACAAAAGAAATCCCTTGGATATTGATTCGATAAGAACGGCCTACTCAGAATCACTGTCCGAATCGTTATTATGTGTTGGTGTAGGAGCATTTCTGCTTCTGTCCGTTCAGAGTCCATCTCGTTTTCACAATGCTGTCGTTTCCTCTTACGATCTCTTCTCAACCTTTCTCCAATCTCGCAGGTTGCTTTGTGGCAATCCAAAGAGTAAGGCAATATACACGGAGCAATGGTTATAAAAGGGGGACACATAGGTATCCAGGCTCTTTAAAGCATAAATAGGGATCACTTCACTGACATGTGAGCAAGTCACAGTACAACTGTAGCACTCGCCAGCTACAACGTAACAATAATAATTTCCGGAACGTGCTGTTACATTGTCATTCATTTTACCCACTGTCTTTCTTTCATTCATATGTTACGTAGGCATGTACCTTTTATCTTCGGCAATCTCATTCTCTAACCAGGCCTCTGGAGCTAACCAGCGTAACACTGTCCACCACCCCTTTCGTTATTCAGGCACGCTGTTGACATCCGTGAGTAACAACAACGTACTAAACTGGAAGGTGGTCTACGCATGCGTGGAATTCGTGGACAAACAAAGATCAAGATCTAAATGAAGATCTCTTTAGTTAATTTAAAGCACAACAATTTGTTTAGTTTGAATGTCTGTGTTTTGAGGTGTGACTGGAGTACTACAGTCTTCAGTAGTATAAGCCTGGAGGAGATTCTTAATGCAATGCCTATGTTTTAGCTGTCTCTCTACTGCCATCTAGTGCTTCTTCTTCTAATTCATTCGCTATCAAACAAAGATCAAGATCCAAATGAAGATTATATATAGAGATATTTTACTGTAGTTTGTTTCTAATTCAATTATGTTGACTAAATAGATCTTTATCAAGTGGCCTGTTTTGTTGTCATGTGTTGCAATTCTTTTTTGTTGTTGCTTTTTAGTAATTCTGGTGTGTATTTAAGGGGTGTTGTTGATTATTTAATTATGTATTTATGTATGTATGTATTTATTTATTGAGATTTTGTAAAGGCTAAATTTCCCCTTGTGACAAATATCCATCTATCTATCTATCTATCTATCTATCTATCTATCTATCTATCTATC
>JANRMT010062796.1:331159-349427 GCA_026402145.1 Polypterus bichir lapradei | reverse complement strand
ACTGGTTAAAAAAATTCAAGCAGATGATGCAGTTAAGACCTTTGCAACCACTGGTGACCATGGAGGTCTGGCATACATACTTCTCAAAAGTAAGCATAGTCATTGTAATAATATTCATTACTGTAATAATGTTTTTCTAGTTAGGTATACTGCTAGTCTGGTTTGTCTAGAAATGTTTTCCCTATAGACTTTGAGTATGAGTCTGTTGACAATAATTATGTTAATATGTTAACATTTACATTATAAAATGTGCTGATGGTGGTAACAAAGGCAAAAGTATATTAAGGAAAAGGTTGTCAGATCTGACAAAGTGATGTTGCAAGGCAACCTACCGTTTAATGCCAAGATGAAAAAAAAAATACCATAGCCTTCAACAGAATGCTAGTAGATTCATATCCCCAGGGTTATATGGCTCAGCGAGCACAGGAAAATTGAAAAAAAAAAAAAAATATATATATATATATATAAAGTGACAGACAGACTTGCCAATAAGAACCATGGGTATGAAATAATCTACATGCCCTTACACTAACCTGAAAGGAGACCTAAAATGATGACCTTACTCTAGAGCCCACAAGGGCTTGCTTTGCTTGGCTGAGCAGAGAAAAGCAAACCCACCAGAACTATGTAAAGTTACAAAACACAATGGGCTTAAGATATGATTATAAGAAAGATTGTTCCCGCAAAATCAAATAAATGTTAAAGTACTGTCATCTGATTTTTGATGTAATGATCATATAGTGTTGCTGTGTCCCTTTTAATCTAAAATGGCATAGAAATAGAAATATTAAATATTACTGAATGATAAATATTATTGAATATTATTTAATTGCATAGAAATATAAAATATTATTGAACTAAGCTGACTTAACAATTGTAATATCATTTCTAAAAAATGAAAAACAATAGAACTTTGAGAACCATACGATATAATAATAAAACATCAAACACAACAATGGAAAGTGAAACAGCATGAAAGTGATTTAAGTGATTCTAAGCCCTCACAGGTTAAAGCTATCTCATATCCTAGAATTTATTCAAAATATTGTGACCTTACTATTAAGGATCACAGCGCTTGTTTTGAGGACTCCTTGAAGATTGTGCAAAGGAGAGGAAGACCAATTGTCAGAAATCTATTGCATACTCTGTTTAAATACAGCCTGTGATATAACAGAGTATTCTAACCATCTTGTTTACACTCTGCAAAACAGTATTGCAGTATTAAAACTGAAGAGCTTCAGAAACTACCTTTTCCTTAAATGATACTTATGTCCAATAGTCAAACGATTCTCAGTAGTAGACACCTACCTATTAACAGAGAGTGCTGAATATTGCACTGTTTACTGCACTTTCTTGTATTTAGTTCTGTTTAACTAAGCCTGTTTTGATACAGTTGAATTTAATTCAGCATGGCACAGATTATTTTTGCGTTTCCTAAAATCACTATGAAGTTTATGGAAACTGTTTTAGCTACTTTTGATGTGTACAATATTAAAAGCACCTTGCTTTTGTCTCAATAAAATATTTTTCTTCAAGGAAAAATAATAGTTTTCAACATCACTGTAAACATTCATGCTTTACCGCTTCACTCTTTTTTTTTTATTATTTTTGCCATTAACCTCCTTAGCGTTATGTTTACCCCTAGAAAAGCGAGCTAACAACATTGCTATAACAAGAGAAACTGTTACTATGTGCTGAACATGTTAACAAAAATACATTTGGAAAGGTAAGTCTAATATCTACTGCTGTACTGATGCAGATTTAGTGCACATCCTTTGTGTGATATATGTTGAAACAGTCACCATTAAACAACCCAATGTTACAATCAGGACAGTACAAGCGTGTTATTTAGCATACACTTCTTTTATATTTTTTATGTTGCTTGTGCTTGAGCAGGTAGAATCTCAGTGCCTGATCTGCATGTGTTATTATAAGTTACCACAGCGTAAGGCTTAGTGACTTCATCACGTTTCTTTTGAAGCGAACATTGACATTTGCTGCTTTATGAACAGTGCCTAAGGGCCAATGTTTTTATTCTACTTTTACTTAATCGTAGTCATGTTGACTTTTTGTCACAATGCCACTTGCACCAATGTGAATCATCAGGGGATTAAATTCACCAACCCAAATTATGGTGGTAAGGCTTCACTCTCTGTGTCAGCATCTGATGACAATTTTATAATCTCATCACTATCGCTTGATTCAACTAATGGATCAGTTTCAGTTTGTTCTGAAACTGGCTTTACAGATTCTCATTTACATAAGATTGTGGTTAGGTTGAAAGCTCCGTCCCACTCATAAATATTGATGAAGTTACCATCAGAGAGGCAAATATTCTTTTTTTGCATTATAATGTTATTTTATTTAGTAGATGGCAGCAGAATACTGTCAGAAGAGTTATTTGAACTTTAAATTGTAAAGCGGCTAATTAAACATCACCCTGAGTCTGACACGGAAGTTAACCATAATAACACATTAACATGAATCGGAATCACACTTAGTGTTAATGCCAAGGAGGTTTATGGGTGCTCTTTTAATGTATTACATGTCTAATGAATAAAACCTTTATAATAATGCAGTTTAACAATATATACACATACTATACAGTAGTAAACCTAAATACTGTACCACTCATTCACAGCAATAATTTTTACTGGTATTACGTTCTAGTTGATACACTTGGATTCCATTAAAAAGAAAAATGTTTGCTTTTCTTCTTCAGGCTCCACTTACAGATTAAAATCTAATGGTATGGGTTTTTTTTTTTTAACTTTGTATTGTAACAAATGTCTTCTATTAATTTTATACGTGGTTGCAATATAATAGAATTCAGATATTGGCATATTTTCAGTTTAAAATTGAAAACAAAGAATTTCATTAGAATAGTACAAAATGAAACGACACACTATGTACTTAAGACTTCCCTTTTGCTGGATTCTGTGTTCGCACAGCAAGTACCATTGTTCATTTTGCCCTTACTCTTAACATAGTTGTTTCCAAAATATCATTGTTATCCTGAGTGTTCATTTTAAATGCCAGAAAAATGATTTTGTTGCAGATGCAGTGCAGACAAAGCAAGTGAAAGAGGGATTATTGGCTCATTAGTAGAGCAAAGTGAAATGCTTAACAAAAAAGTAACGAAAGCAGCAAAAAACAAGACACAGACATCAGCACAATTAAAGGTTAATTGCCTCTCTTCTACCCTAGAGAGTTTTAAGAACTGAAAGCAGGTCTTTCAGAATTGTAGCTTTAAACATATTTTCCAAAAGGAATATTTGAAGTTTAGAAGTGTGCCATTTATAAATGCAACATAATAGAGTACAAAAAAGATAAATGAATCAGGTTAAGTCAGACCCTTAGCTAATGCACAAATGCTATGCTTTTATGATGTTCTTCTGTTGCCAATTATAATGGAAACTTAAAAACACCTCTAGTAAGAAATTATTGTTCAGCTGGAATATTTGCTTCCTCTGTAAACTGACTCGTTGTTTGAATGTTAATTTGTGTAATGTGTTGGATATAGGTCTCCAAGGGGGGCATCTAGACCTAAAGCAGATCTAACAAGGAGGACTCTAGCAACTTACACTGGGAAAATATTTTATAAATGAACAAACATGTAAATGCATATATTAAAAAAGACACTCCTAGATCATCAAAAATAATTACTATAAACACTTTAAAAACAGCAGAAATGTTAGAATTGTTCAATCAAAACATAACAGAGGAGTGAATAATGCACAGATTAAAAAAAAGAAAGAAAACAAAGCCTATCTGCACCTCTGGTCCAGCCTTATCAGCCAAGGAAGTGCCTACAACCAAACTATAATGTCTTCCTTTCATCTTCAGTTCTCGTCTTCAACATAACTGCTCCCTTAACCTTCATGCCAGTAAGCTTTTTCCTTAAATTTAGATTTCAAGTCTGACTTTAGCTTGTTCCTGGAAGAACAACAGTCTTTTCAAATTACTCCTGTGTCTTTATTTAGATAAAGTAAAAAATCCTTATAAAACCTCTTAGGCTGCATGCTATCTTCTGTCATCAGAAGGAATTCACCAGCACCTTTTTGCAAAATAAACGTGACCTCTACCTCACCACTACTTTCTCAAGCACCTTTTGGAAATAACTTGCAGAATAAATGTTGCAAGTGCAAGTGCAAGTGCAGTACACTCTGGCATGCCCTCTGTTCTCATAATGACTTCTCTCCAACTGCCTTCCCGGATGGCTCCAGGTGTGCCTTTGCAGGCCTGCTCTGTGCCATATCTGAGGCCTTTTTGCTCCTTACCAGCTAAAGAGTATCTATTTAGCTATAGTAAGTCAATAAATAATTTTTTTTTGTCATTTTTCCATGTATAAATTTAATTTTGTTCTCAATTGTCAAACATCATAATAAACAAAAAATAGTATGAATCTTAAATATTAGCAGCAGAATCATTTCCATAATCAAAACCTTTAGTTTAATGCATTGTCTTCCTTAGGTCAAACTCAGACTTTTCAGCTAATTTTAACTGTTAACTCTTCCCGTTATAGATCATAAAATTAAAATGTACAGAATTATGCTGGACTGGCAGGGTACTGAATTTTGTACTTCTCCACACAGTGTTGGCTTTGTTGGAAATGAGAATAATGATATGATGCAGAGAAAGCAAAATGTATAATAATTATCAAAAAATAATTATAGTTTATGCAATTTAAAGCATCATATATTTAGAAGAAAATCTGTAATCAAAATAACAAATCAATTTAAATGTAATGTTAATCTATTCCACACATTTCATTTTAATTGTATAAGTATTCACCCCCTTCAGGTCAGTGTAGCTGCACCTTTGGAAGATATGACAGCCTTGTGTCTGTGTGGAAAGGTCTCTCTCTATCAGCTTTGCACATCTGTAAACTGCATGTTCTCCTCATTCTTCTTTGCCAACACTGTTCAAGCTCTGTCAGGTTGCATAAGGATCAGTGAACAGCATTTTCAAGTTCAGCAACATATTTTCAATTGGACTGAAATCAGGACTCTGACCCTAAGCCCCTTCAGGACATTATTGTTGTTTAAAGCCATTTCTATGTAGCTTTGGCTTTTTTGCTTGGGATCCCTTTCTTGCTGGCAAAAGAAAAAGATTTCTTGCCTTATGTTTTATTGCATTTGTTTTATCCTCTTTCCTCACAAGCCTCCTAGTGCCTGATGTACCATGCTTTACAGTGTTAATGGTGTATTTTGATAATGTGCGGTGTGGACCAAACATTGCATTTAGTCTGTGGTCAATTTTGATCTTATCTGACCATGGAATCTTCTTCCAGCTGACTCCAGATTCTCTTTTGAGCCTTCTGGCAAACTCTAGCTGAGATGTTATGTGTGTTTTTTAACAGTGGCAGCAACTGGGGAAGCAACCAGGCAACTATGCTATAACTAAGAATATCAGGAACCTTGTTCATTTCCATGACGGAAAAAAGAAACATGCTAAGCATGTACTGTAGCAGGGAAAGACAGAGAGAAAAAAGAGAATAAACATTTTGTTTCTTTGAATGAAAAAATGCACATTTTTTATAAGGAAAGTGTTATGGGAATTACAGAATTGCCTAAATATCTGTTGGACCCAAAGTATAAAGGAGTAGCAAGAAATCATTGAAAATCAGAAGGGAAAGACATGTAAAAAAGGACAAAATCACTCTAACAGTATTAACAGCTACAAATCTACATTCTTTTTGTTGCTAATTTTTGCATTTGCTACTAATCATTGGTAGAATAGAATTGATAGGAGCTAGACAGAGAGAGAAAGAGACACAGAGAGAGTTATTTTGCCTCATGTACTTTATAGCCACTATTGTAGTACTGCTTCAGCTGAGTGCTTAAATAATTAAGCTATCATTGTCACAGAGAGTTTTAATAATTTGTGGTTTCTAGAGTCAGCTGGTTAGAGTATGAACTCAAGGTGGGTAAAAAGTACAATATGTCACCAAGCCAAGCAGGCCAAAAATATATAGTATTTATGTAAAAGAAAGGAATTTATTATAAAAGTAATAAACAAAAGGGTACAGGATTAAGGGAGCAAGGATGCAAACATGACAGGGAGAAAATAATAAAGGTTATCCATTGTCTACCAGATGTATGGGCACTGGCCCACTTGACTACCTTGCTGTATCTATGTTTATATTCTCTTGCTAACTCCTTCTACCTCGCTTCCTTTTCTTATGTCTCTCTTCCTCCCACCAGCTGAACTTTTAACAACTCTAATCCCAGCTCCCTGCTCAGTCAGTTTATGGTCAAGTGGGATTCTTTGGAATGACTTGGAGAGAAAAAACAGCTACTATTTACAAGGCTATAAAAGGCTTAGGGAACTCCCGGGGTCATTCTGTCAGAACTTTCCTACCAGCTTCATGTGATCCTGCAATCCTGGAGTACAGCCTTCAGTTAAGGGGCCAGGCAATCCCCATGACACCTGAGCATCATAATAGGGAGCAGGGAGATATCATGTTCTGTGCAAAAGTCACTTTAAACAGTTCACAGAAATATTTGTTGTAGGTAGTTATTTTATGTCTTATGGATTGGTATGTCAATAGAAAAGAACATGCTGTATTTTAGAGCTCAAAACATTCCTTTTACAAAAAATGAAGCAATAAAATAAGATAATAATAATAATTCTTTGCATTTATATAGCAGTTTTCTCACTACTCAAAGCACTCAGCAATTGCAGGTTAAGGACCTTGCTCAAGGGCCCAACAGAGCAGAGTCCAGTTTGCATGGCACTGTATCTTCTCCCCTATAGCAACCTCTTCCCTAAGCCTTTTCTCTATATCTCTCAAGAGACAACCATACTAAAAATATGTGGTTGCAAATACTACATTATGGAATGGCAAATGTGAGCACAGTGACTAGACACAAGGTGTTCACCTTGCATCATCATGGTCTCTCCCAAGCAGAAATTTTGCAGCAGACAGTTGTGCTGCCCAAGCACTTCTACAGAAGGTAGAGGAGCAGAATTACAGTGGTTGGCCATGGAAACTCGGTGCACTAAGCAAGAAACACCATCTTGCTTACTTCAATTCGAAATCAGATATTCAGCACCACTATCAGTTCAGAACTGACAGAAACCACTGGGACTATGAAACCCCATCTAAACTCTGGAGAAGTCTTATCATTCTTCATTGGAAGAATTGCAACCATATAGCTGTTCCTCTGAACCCTGATCTGAACATCATCAAGCCAGTCTAGCATTGCTTGCAAAGAAAAAAGTAAGAGAAACAACCAATGCCTGCAGGGGAACCATGGCAAGATCTCTTGGAACAAACATACCTTATGATTACCTTCAGAAACTGCATGCAATTTGCTGCTGTTTTAGGATCAAGAGTGTCACACCAAATTTTGATTTAATTTTTGTATATTTACTGCACTTTATAGGAATGTTATTGATTAATAAAAACAATTTATGGTATTATTTTTGAAAGCATTCCCCCTTTACAGCATTTTTCATAAGTGCCCAAGACTGAACAGTACTGTATGTTATATATAAATGTCTATGCGTGGAAGTGTGTGTATTTGTCCAGCCCAGAAGGGAGAGGTGGAGTCGGAGAAAGTGCTCCTCCTCTGAGGAAACAGAAAACTCGCTTAGCCGTTAATAACCCAAGCAAGGCCAGCACGTCAGCAAAACGAAACCTCAGAAGAAAGACAAAGTTGCTTAGCCGCTAATATCAGCAAAACAGTATCCCTTTTACTTTTCCTCCCACCGCTAATATACAAGTGAGGTAAGCACGTCAGTAAAACAAATCCTCCTAGGAGAGAGATGCGCAGAGTAGTTCCTTTCAATTACCTGAAATCTCTACATTTCAGATTTTGTTCTGACGATTTCAATAGTTTCTAGGACCCCAGGCTCTTTACAGTACAGGCTTACACAGCTAGTATAATATAATAATGTAATGGCATAGAGGACTTCTGCCATTCATACCATTGTCTCTGACTGTCCTAGATTTATATTGCTGCCCCAGAAGTAATTATTTTGGGAGGCCCCATATACCGACTTGACATATAGTGCCTCCTGTCAAAGGTGGCATACTGTCACTGATAATATTGTCAGCATAGCTGTCATCTAGGTAATACCGTCCTGCACCATGGTAATATTACAGTCTCTTCTTGGTCCTTTTCGCAGACATATAGAAACAATACACTGACTGACTTGGACTTCAGGTTGCAAAGGTTTCTGCACTTCTGAAGCCCCTCTCTAGTTATTGGATACTTGATGCTGGATGTGTAGGGACAGCCATAAACACTCCTTACTAATAAAGCAGAGGGATGCAAACACTGACGACAATGAAAAATTATAAAGATAGCGTTTTAAAAGTTATTTTGAAAATTTCCAAACATTATTAAATATGCTGCCTGAGAAAATATGATTAACTTATCATTAATGTAGTATATTTGTCAAGATTACAAAATGCAAAGGCATAAGGCTTTTAATTATTATTTTATACCTTGTACTAACACTCTCATATGCATGACTTTAGCCATATGCTCATGTTCAATTATGGATGCAAATAATGCGTCCATAATAATGAGATGTTGTGCATTCTGGATTAATTAAATGGGCCTTTTTTGGACACATAAGCTTGCAAGAAATAAGCTTAAAACACATTAATTGCACAAAATATTAAAAAATAATTCTATACCACATGGAGTGAAAAGATGATGAATTTGCCTTTAAGATGTAAGACTCAGATCTGGACGTATCCTGAAGATCTTCGTAAGTAATTTAATTTTGTTCCTGTTGTTCCTCCCCAAGGAAAATAATGTGACCTGTATCATGTTATGCAATGTTTATGTAACATCCATGTCAAAAAAGTGGGCACTTAAACTTGCAGCTTTACTATTTATTTTTAGAACTTTAATTACTAAACTTTTTCACTGTGTTTAAGAAAGAGTTGTCAGTTTTTTAGTCACTGTAAAGTAAATGTGTGCTGCCCTACTATAATTCAGTAATGAAGCAGAATTTACCTTAGTAATAAATCTGTAGATCAGTGGTTGTGTTATGGGGAGTGATTTGCCCAGTTCACCACACAACAAAGTTTTACAAATTGTTTTCTATAAGAGGTTTTAGCTGGCATGAAAACACTCTGTAATATTTTCCAGCCTCTTTCCTCATTTTCTGAAATTCAAAAATGTGCTCTTTCAGAGCACTGCCTCATTTAACTGTTTTAAGAGGCAGCAGAGCAATAATAAAGTATTCACTAACTTTGAGATTTTCATATCACCTTTGATCCTTTAAGCATTCAAAGACATCATGGTCTCATCATCACTCCCTTACTCAGGTTACACTTTTCCAATGAACAAATACTGAAAACCACAGCAACAGAAATGTGAAGAGTTGCTCTGTGTACATCTACTGACATTTTCAGCTATCTTCAAATTTCTACTGCTGTGATTGTGAAAGGTTTAAAAAATGTAGTAGCTGTACATTCTGTCATTTTGAGGGCCCAACCAACACACAGCACGTTGATATTTTTTCCTAAAATGCTTGAAGTTCACAGTCTAAACTTAGACCTCTGATGATGTGTTTCTGCTTTGCAGGATGAAACGAAATGATAAGAACTGCTTGACAGTGCATATGAAAAATTAAATGTTAATGTCTAGCACTCTGGGGTGTTACTAATGAATGTTAGAAGAAACATTTTGAAAAAGTGTAGTAGAAACAAGGACTTAAATTATGTACTATAAAGATCATTAATTATTCAGTGATATTTTAAGTTATGTGATTAAATATAATGCATCAGTTTTGAACAATGCAGTATTACTAAACAAATAAAGACACACAAAACTACCATGAGTATATAAGGGACTTCTTAAAATAGCAGTCAGCTTTTTCCAATAACCAAGGTGATTAAATCTTCTTTTGCAAAAGCGGCAACAAATGCAAAATTTAAAGATTAATATTAGTTATCCATTTTAAAGGCCTTTTAAATTGAACACAGGAACTAACTATATTGTTATATATATATTATATGTTTGCAAGTAATATGCAAAAGTATTTCATGATATTTTTACTATCATGGTCTTTTTGCTGCCTAATTCACCTTTCAAAATGCACATCAACAGTTTTTTCAACAGAATAATTAATAAGAAAATCAACACAGAAAGTGAAAGAGTGTTTTTATTTTAATAGAACAGATCATTCAATTTCTAATTCTGAGGCTTGAGGATATAAATAAACAGGTGAATGCAATTCCATGATAGTAGTTACTTTAATGAAGAACTAACATCTTCTTTCCTTCAAAAGTTTTAATAGCAATAAGTTAAGGATGGTATTAAGCTGATGTCAATATGGATATTTTTAACAGCACAGGAGAATACCCATCCATTAATCTGACAACCCACTTATCCAGGTGCTTTAGATGACACATACTGTATATATATTGCCAACATATCACTGACCAACATTTCCCTTTTTCCCATTGATGATAGTCCACACATGACAAGCATTTAATGGCAAGTTTGCAATGAATAGCCGAAAAGATATTGTTGTACTCAAAACACTAAATGAGGGCGTTCACTATAAAACAGTAGAACTTTGCCCTGCCCAGGGTTTGTTCCTGCCTTGCGCCCTGTGTTGGCTGGGATTGGCTCCAGCAGACACCCATGACCCTGTGTTAGGATATAGCAGGTTGGACAATGACTGGCTGACTGACAGTAGAACTTGACAAGGGAGACATGCCCACCACTGATACTAATATCATTCAAATATTCCATCATTGATCTTATCTGATTAATGTAGCTAATTAATAAATTAATACAACTGCTTGTTCAACATGTAAGTGAGGCACAACTTAGAAAACCTGCAAGGACATTCATTCTACCAATGATTCATTCTGTTAATGCAGACAGCACTACTGTACATAATATTCTGTGTGCAAAAGTAGTTAACGGAAATTATTTAAAACTGTTATTTTATTATAGTTTCTGAATAAGTGTTGCATCTATAAACACTTAAAAATAAAAGTGTCAAAGCAGTTCTTCAATTCGATGCCATAGGGCAGTGGTGTCAAATGTAAGACCCATGGGCTTGTTCCAGCCCTCGGTCTTTTTTAATACGGCCTGCATCATTAATATTCAAAACTTGTTACATATGGCCTGTGATTACCATTAGCTTTATCAAAAAACACCTTAAGCATGCAGTTCATCTATTCTATCCACAATTTATATTCAAACACCTCTCTAGTGGTTCATGCTCAAAACACACAGCAGCTACTAACCTGCAGTTAGAAGGAAAATGGGTTGCTCATAATGACACCATGAAAAAATTAAAAGAAGGTGAGATGCCTCACTGCCATAAAAAACTTTAGTGGTTTAACAAGCTGCAAAAGATGTGACCAAGTCGTGAACAAGATGCTAGCTGGATTTCACACATGCCACTGCATTCACTTTTTAAAGCTGCACATGACTCAATGCTGGCTGACTGTCCTTCCATTGTTTTCCTGACTTGTTGCCACCACACTACTTGAATCTTCTTTCTTTTCCTTTACTTGATTGTTATACAAGGATAGAAAATGCATTTCCCTTCCCACTCATGTTAAACATGAATGCAATCAAACTCCAAATGTGATCTGTGTGCTGCATCACCAAAGCATGTTTTTTTAACAAGGTCAGGTGTCTTCAGTCGTAATGCACGGAATAATGGCAGCGTAAACGGGCTGACCAGGGCACCCTGACGTGCAAGCGGTCTTCTAAATCCCTGGGTGCAATGTACTAGGCTTCACAGAGCCTCTCTTTAGCTAAACATCCTTTTTTTCTTCATTTTGTCCAAGTGCAGGGTTTTTTTCTTTATTTTTGTTTTAGAACTGTGCCCATTTTATCAAGTGTATCCTTTATCTTCTGTTCCACCCTTATTTCATCATTGGCATGATGCATGTTTTGTATAAATATGAGGAATCAAAATACTCCAAGGCTGGAGCTCTGCCTGATCACTGAATCGATCAACATACACTTTACAACCTTAGCATTTCTTAAATTGCTTATTTAATATATGTATATTATTCCTGTTTTATATTATTATTATTATATCTTATTATTAATGTGAAAATTATACAAATCCCCAACAATGTAGTCATGATATGTGTCTTTTTTAACTAAGCATTTTATTATTTACATTTTAAAGCTGCTGTTCTGTTTTAAAAATTGAACTACTATCAATCAATTAACTTAACCATTGTGTTATATTGCTATATGTACATATTATTTGCATTTACACATTTTGTATATAAAATATACCCAGTTGTTAAAATGCTAAGTCAAATTACATTAATTTACCAAATATCTGTAAGAACGTCTTTTCTTAAGTATCATATAGTGATGCGTGAGTCCCTTTCTTGCACCCCAAAACACAAAGCTGAGTCTCAGTACTTTAGCTAAACCAACTTTATTTATTGTAACGGGATCTACCACTCTCCTATACATAGTCACAGCATTACCAGGATGTGGCCAAGTAATACTGTACTTTGCATCACCCATCGGCGGCAGGTGCTCATAGCACGACCGTGATCGTCACGGATTTGGTTTCACAGTGAGCTGCTCCAGCTCTGGGAGCCCACGGTTGCCCCGGCAACTGAAAGGCTGTCTTCCATAGTCATGGTGATTGCAATTTGGAATGCTCTTTGACGTGTCATCCGATTGGGGGGAGCCCCAAAAGAGTTTAATAACCTTACAATATATTAACTACGGTTAGCATTTCAGCTTTGCCTAGGGCAACAAAAATGCTAGAAATGGCTCTGAAGCAGATGCCATTTTTTCTACTTAATGCTAACCTACTGCAAAGTCCAAAAAAAGAAAAGTTGGTAAAGAGAGAAGACAGTTTCAAGACAGACGTGAGGCAGAGTATACGATTGTGGTGAACAAAGAAGTACCGGTGTGAGATGTTTATAAAGAAAATGTTGCAGGAGTTGTTTGTTGATAAAATCTCAGGTCCGTGTTCGGGTATAGCAGGTGTTATTTTTGGCCCTAAGTAAAACTGAGCTTCACACCCCTGCCATAGAGAAACAATTTTTGTTTCTTCAAAGAACCATCCATATGAAAGTCCCAGAAAATTTTATTTATATCTTATAAATATTTCATAAAATAATCATAGATGATAACACATGCTCCCAGTGAATGCTGGGATAATCTTCAGCTGCCCCACAACCCTGCTGTGGATGAGTGAATGGATTGATGATAATAGATTTGCCAAATATCAATGGCTTCCAGGCTTTAGAAGACTCAGTTCAGATTTTCCTGATCTGTTCGTATCCTGTGAGGTAGCCTACTATATATTAATGATTAAAGGAACGTTATCAAAGCTCAGAGAGTCCATTTCAAATGCAAAGAACTCTTCCTAGAATTAAACAGTTCTCTGTCAAGCAGTGTTTTCATGAGAAACCACAATCCACACAACCCATTAAAGTACCATTAAAGAACCATTATTTCTAAGACTGTATTGTAGCTTTATTTGAGCACTTTCAAGAATGAGTTTCTTCTACTGGAAATCTACTGGATTATTTTTTGAACTACTTAAAATCATTCAGAATGAAATCTGAGTCACTACAATATTTTACTGTATTTGTAAACAGCTGCTATTGCTCTTTCGTCTCTTCTTAATAGTTTTCAAATTATTCCATATTTTATGAACTCATTCAAATAAGGTCTTTGAAGGTCATTTAGAAGCTGCATTAGATTATCTGTGTGTATAACATGATTGCGAGGTGTTTGAATGCATTCATGAAAATACTTTAAAATGTAGAGAAAATGAGCCATATAACAAATTACACAGTAATGCAGGTAAGACCTTTCAAATCAATTTTGCAATTACTTAACTTTGTATACATACAGCAAATGACAATCAAACATTAAATAAAATTACCTTAAAAGCTTTTCTTATTATACATTTTTCTAATTGTTAGACCTGCAAACACAGTAACAGAGTGCTTCTGGTTCATAGTGTTGCTAACAGAGCTACAGATTTGACTGCTTTGTCAGGTCAAGTCAAGTGGCTTTACTGTCATACCATCTACAGTATATACCATATTGCAACATACAGTGGCACGAAATAACGTTCACAAGGGCCACGGTGCAACAAATATATTAACACGGGACAAGTGCAAGACAGGTAAAATACTATGCTATACAATAAATTGATAAATAAATAATAGGTAAGTGAATAGATAGTAATTATTTGAAATAGAGTCCTATAAATAATAACATCAACTAATAATAAAAAATCAACAGTGGTAACAATTGTACAAATGTACTATATATAAATAAGCCACTAGGAGCAGATCTGAGGTTAGAGGGGCAGCAGAGAGTTCAGAGTCTGGATAGCCATGGGGTAGAAGCTGTTGCAGGACCTGGCAGAACTGGTTTGGATGGTACAGTACCTTCTGTCAGATGGAAGTGGGACAAAGAGACCATGGGATGGGTGGGATGCTATTAGGTCTTCAGATCTGTGATCTTCACCGAAAATAATCTATTAAATTCTTTTATTGAAATCTATAGATAGATAGATAAATAGATTGTTATTCCTCAATATGAAAATGCAAGGGGAACAACGTTGTTACTCACAGACGCAAGTGCAAGATACTATAAACACAGCAACAACAAACAAGCACAGCAAAAAAAAGCAAATAAAATTATTTATAAAGTGCTTTTCTCAGACAAGTGTCACAAAGTGCTGAAATAAATGATCAAAGAAGTTATAATAAAAATAAAATAAAGTAAAAATATGTCTAAAAGGGTAAATCTTAAACAGGGCTTTAAACAGTTCACCCGATTGCACCGATCTCAGTTCAGGAGGAAGATTTTTCCACAGCCTGGAAGCAACAGATCGAAATGCTCGATCCCCACGTCTTCATTCTGTAGCAGGGGACAGAAAGAAGGCCTTGTTGGCTGGATCTCAGTACTCGAGTAGCGATGTTATGGTGCAGGAGATCCACAGTGTATTATGGAGCCTGACCATGCAGGGCTCTATAAGTATGTATGAGAATTTTACATTGTATCCTGAATTCTACTGGAAGCCAATGCAAAGAGAATAAGATAGGAGTAATATGCGCCCACTTATGGGAGCATGTTAAAAGCCAGGCAGTTAAGTTTTGAATGGTCTGAACGTGAGTTAAACCAGATTTGCTTAGACAGGTATAAAGAGAGTTACAAAAATCAATGCGTGATGAGATAAAAGCATGAATAATCATTACCATCTCGAAAACAACATCTATGTTGTGTAGAGAGACCTGAAAGAAACTAGAAACTGACAAAAGCTTTTGGCTAATTGCTGTGTACTGTATATGGCAGTTTTTGGCTAACAGGCATTTATTAATCTCCGTCAGACAATCAACAAGAAAAGCAAACTTGTATAGTCATTAGCATAAAAATGATAAGAAAAATCTTTCATTGGTAACATATATAATGAAAAAAGAATAGGCCCAAGGACAGACCCCTGAGGTACCCCACAAGACAGTGAAGCATGGACTGACATGAACTCACCCACATGAACTGAAAAACTCCTATCAACTAAATAGCAGTGAAGTGCGGTAAGGTTCATGGCTGGTAAGGCACTGACTCAAACAGGGTGAGATTTACAAATATATGAACCCAAAAAAGTAGCTTATTCACTATTTAATTGGCAGCATGCACATTGACTTCTAGTTATGTTTCATATCTCATCAGCATTCTTTACAGACACATAGGTAAAGTACATATTTGGCTAAGAAAGAACATTACATTTATAGTGGTGAGGGACAGCGGAAAGATCGCATTTACTCTGCACCCTCCATGTGCTATAAATTTGCCGTTGCAATTCTACAATTCATACTGATTCAAAACAAATGAAAGTATAGAGTGGGGTACAAAAAAATATTTCAATTTTGATCCTAATTGAAATATTTAGTTGTTTTTAAAAGCTTTTATTTATATTGGTGACATACAGAGAGACAACAACATTTTTTATTTATATAGCACATTTTCATACAAAAAAGTAGCTCAAAGTGGTTAAAGACAGCAACAGGGATATGCTAATTGCATGCATCAACCCAGTGTATGAGGGACAGTGCAGTCCAAGGTGAGGCTCAGCTCATTGCTACCACACCTCATATTTCTCCCCTGTATTTGAAAAGGAAATGCACAATTTCAGCTATTTTGACTATAAAAATGATCAAAATTATTGGAATCATGCAGTTGACCAGTTGACAACTTTATTTTATGCTATCATTATTAGTTTTTTTACTTTTCATGATGACAGGTGAGGCTCTGCCTCCCTTGCCTCTCCTGGCCGCACGTCCCTGCTAAATAGTATGAAAACCAGGCTAAAGCTGAGGTTTTACAGATACCTACAGAGAGGGAAAACCTGTCTAAAAGTATCTTATGGTCAACAGTATCAGAAACTGAACTAAGATCAAACAATACCAGTACAGAGCACTTGCCAGTGTCTGCAGCCATTGGTAAGATACTTGTGACTTTTAGTAGGGTCTCTGTAGAATGATTCTTTTGAAACCCTGATTGAAAAGGGTTCAAGATCTTGTTTTCTGATATACATGGAAGTGCATCAGGGTGGGGAAAGGGAAGATAAAGGGTGGTGGAAAAGGGGCAGTGAGTGGCTGAGCTGATCCTCTGAATTGCCAAATCAAAAATCATATATTACATGTAAACATGTGCAGTTACTGATATGACAGGTGAATTTGGCATTTTCAGATAGTTTACCATCTGTCATAAAATAATTGTATTTCTTATGTGTTAATGTTAGAATTCTCACAGCTGTTGCATATAAAAATAAATATATTCATAATATATTTATCACCTCTGTTATATTCCGTAAAGGAAGAACACGCCAAAAATGTAAATTATTACCTGTACTGTATGTACAAGATGTATGTTCTTGTAGCATTGAAAGTGCTTTATGATAAACTGGCCTATGACCTCCATTAACTGTGAATTATATTGTAATTGATTTTTTGACAATATTCAAAATTTAACTAGGATTTCTTGAAACCAGGAATATGCAGTTATCTGTTTTGGCAAGACATTAACTGCTAAACAATAATTGAAAGTGTCAATGAACTAGTTTCTAACCTACAATTTATTTTATGTTTATTGCATTGTTAACTTACTGCTAATTGTTGTATTCCCCTTTAGTATAGATTCAGTGAGCTATAAATGGATAGAAAACAAATAGCTTCACTTTGGCAGGATTGTATGAGTTCAGGCATAAAAGTAGCATCCTGTGATAATGGCTAGCCTGGCCCAGCAAGATCATTTTAGAAAGCAATTTACTATACTGCAATATTCAGGTTACTAGAAAATACATAGTGGAGTTGGATTCATTTTTATTTTGAATCTTTGTCTCCTGGAATGCTCTCTATGGTGCTATAACAACCTTATTAGAGTTTATAACCTCTAAATCTGTCCCAAACTCTGTCTCAAAAAGCAACCTATTGACACAAATGACAATCATCCCATTATTATTTTACATCATAAGAACATAGGGAATCTGACAAATGAGAGGAGACCATCTGGTCCATCAAGCTTGTTTGTTTAGGTTGTCAAGGTGTCTGCTTTAACTACATGGTTCAGTAGTTTGCTTCAGAATCCAACAATGCTTTGCGTAAAGAAGTGTTTCCTGGCTTTGGTCTTAAATGCAGTTCCCTTAATTCCCCCTGGTGTCGTCAAGTATGTGATTCACCCTTAACTTGAAAGAATTCTGTTGCATCTACTTTATCAATGCTTTTGAGAATTTTGAAGACCCAGACAAGCTGCATGTGCACATATTGTTAATGTAATTTCATATTGTCATAAATATTTATTATTTTTTTTTATAAATTGATAGTCAAATGTAACATAACTACAACAATATCCCAAAAGTGGACTGTAGAATGCTTAATTTTGGTAGCTGTTTAACACTAGAATTACCAGAGCCTACGAAAAAACTTGTAGATCCGTCCCACCTTAATTCGTTTCTTAAATCCGTTCGCACCTCTCTGTCAGCGTCTTTTGTCCTCTAAATGTGCCGATAAAGACAACTTGCAAGCAGCCAGCTATTCCACCCCCCCGCCGACTTAGAAAGTGCACGAACTTCTCCCAGCTCATGCCTTGATTGATTATCTGGGAGTGAAGTGGAGTTTTAGAGTGGAAATAATAGATCGTTATTTGGAACACACGCATTTCATGTGTGTTCCATTTCTACAGTAATCTGTGTAAACACATTTTTAAAACAGAAATGTTTTTCATATTCTAGTAGTAAATGACAAAATGTAGGCATAAATCATATAATGTATGAA
>JANRMT010062796.1:241215-326159 GCA_026402145.1 Polypterus bichir lapradei | reverse complement strand
AAAGCAAGTTACAGTAGGCGGTTGATACGACAGCTTGCGTGGTGCAATGCTAAAAACTGCTGATTTCCCTTCCGTGCTATATAAAATCATCACATTCAAATATTAACAGTTCCCACACACCCAAGGACTGCCCTTCCTACATTTACGACATGTATACTTGTTGCAGTGTACACACCTCTCTGTGCTATGGTTCCTTTTACACTGAATTAGCACCTGACACTGTATTTTCTTCCCTGGGGGAACCTGAGGTCTTAGAACTTTTTCCATCACCTTTTCCTGTAAGAAGCGACGACAAAGTTCCTCTGCAAGGTGAGCCATGAACACTCTTCTTTTCTCAGTGGACCCCGTGCATGCCTTGTACAGTACGTGCGCGTTCATCGCTGCTAGGTCAAGGATGTTGTAGAACACAGCAATCGGCCACCTGCGTGTTCCTGTTAGCACTGAATAAGCACACGCCTTCTGGTCCATGATGTCAACACCACACTGGGGAAAAAAGAAAGACAAATATATGTGACATTTCGAAGAAATAATTTTATCACCAGAATAGTACCAGAAAACATCGTCACACTAATATTATTTTCATTAGCATACCTTCATGTGGTTGTAGTCTGTGACCGTGTTTGTTTTTTTTTTCGATCTAGCCCAATCTCCACATCATGGTGCGTTGTGCTGAGAATGCAGACAGACTTCTTCTTTTTGGGCATATTCACTGTCAGCATGGCACTGGAGATCTAAACACTAGCGTGGAGAATTGTTCGTGTACTGAACTGATTTTAGCTGCAGGTGGAAGTTCCTGTCGCACTATATTCATTGTGCCAAGCAGAGTTGCGTTGCAGTGCAGCAGTCTATTAGCCAGCAAAAGTGACATGAAGAAGTTGTCTGTTGTTACAGTTCTGCCTTTGTCCAGAAACGGCTCCATAAGCTTTATGACCGCAGACTTGGAAAGTCTTTCTCCCGTGGGACGACTGGGATCTTTTCCTAAATAAGAAATGGCATTGCACATGTATTTTGTCTCCAAATCTGCCGCAATCCAAAACTTTATGCCAAATTTGTCAGGCGTGGTCGCGATGTATTGTAAGAAAGGACAACGGACCTTGGTTCGAAACAGTTGCTCATCAACTGTAATATGTTGCCCTGGGTTGTAACTCAGAGCACAGTTCTCAACAAAACATTGCCAGATGTCCGAAATTGCAGTAAATCTGTTGTTTTTCACACGTTCTGCATGGGTGTATTTTGTTGTCAAAGAGCAAATGCCGCATGATAGTCTGATAGTGGTGACGGGGCATCGTATCTTTGATTGCAGTACAAGAAATAGTTCTGACCAGGCATCAGCCACAGCACCAACTGTAGTCATCGCTGCTCTTGTCAAAAGAATGGAGATAAATGCCATCAGTTCAGAGAGGGAGAGGCTCCAGTTGGGGTCTGCTCTGCGACCTTCATGGGCTGTGCAGTCTCTGATTGTCAACAACATACCTATGCCAATCAAACACAGGAAGCTCTGCAGTCTACTGGTTACTTTACGCTGTAGGAAGATAAGTAAATAAATAAAGGTAAATAGGTAAACAACATTCAATGCGGCTTTTATATAAGTAACATAAAAATGTTTTTGATTATAAAGACCATCAAAAAATATTTAAATCAGGACCTAGCACGATACCTTGGTGAGCTCCGTAGGTCTGGCTGCTTCGCTGAAGGACATGTGTGACAGATTGACTGGCAGGACGACGCCCAACTTCTTGCTGTATCCAAATGGTGCCATCTTTTGCCTTTATACCTGGTGCAGCTGCGCTGTTCTTATGTTGGACTGGACGTTTCTTGCAGGAAGGGCTTCTGTTCTCTTTCTTTAATATAGAATCCTCATCTGGCCACTCCTCTGTGTCTGTCTCATCGTCTTTCTCAATATCAAAAATAAGTTCCTCGCCACTGTCTGAGTCGCAATCATCCATTTCTTGCAGCAGAGCCAAAGCCTCTGAAGGGGGCAACCTCCTCTTTCATGACAGAGCAGTGGCCATTGCGGTGTCTGTTTGCTCAAAATAATAATCAAGCACAACTGATTCACCTATGTTTGTGTGCCAGGTTTTATCTCACCACATCAGAGAATTCCACATCTAAGAATTCCCTGTAATTTGCAGCTCTATTCATTATTTCAAAACACCATGCACATTCACAGTAATTCCCAGTTATGTCCACCACTCACACCCACGGCCACAACCACACAGAAGTGATTCATCCACGTTTATGTGTCAGCTTTTTATCCCGCCACATCTGAGAATTCCCTGTAATTTGCAGCTCTCTTCAGTATCTCAAAACACCACACACATTTACAGTAATTCCCAGTTATGTCCACCATTCACACCCACGCCCACAACCATACAGAAGTGATTCCACATCAGAGAATTTCCAGTTTCAGCATAAATTCACACCTGATCTGACGATGCTCATTTTCAAATAATATTGTATTAGTGCGATTATTTTTTCACATATATTGTCTCTTTCTTTCAGGTGTGGGGGGGGGGGCTGTAGTATGTATCATGATACACTGCAGAGCTATAGCGCGTCTTTATGTGAAAACAGCAGTGTCAGATAGGGAAGGATTCTGAACAAGTATCATAAATTACACCGGCTGTTACAGACTGAAATCAAATGTATGTTTTTATTCTAAAATAGTAAGAATTAGAGCAGTTCACTTCTCAAAACAGAGTCATGCTGGATCGAACTTGTGACCTTTTGATTACCAGTCAGGAGTTGATACCATTAAACCACCAAGGCAGTGGTAGTGTGTCAATGTGGCATGCCAACGCTGCTTTTTTTTCTGCAGTTATATTTTTGAATAAAAGCGCACTTGTTCTGTTATATTTGTACCTTTTGTGAAAGTGTTACTTTGATATTTGGATTTCAGGCTTCATACATTATATAGTTTATGCCTACATTTTGTCATTTACTACTAGAATATAAAAAAAGTTTCTGTTTTAAAATTGTGTGTCTGTAGAAGCGGAACACACATGAAATGCATGTTTTCCAAATAACGATCTATTATTTCCACTCTAAAACTCCACTTCACTCCCAGATAATCAATCAAGGCATGAGCTAGGAGAACTTCGTGCACATTCTAAGTCGGTGGGGGGATGGAATAGCCGGCTGCTTGTAGCTTGTCTTTATCGACACATTTAGAGGACAAAAGATGCTGGCGGAGAGGTGCGAACGGATTTAAGAAGCGATTTAAGGTGGGACGGATTTTTGAGTTTTTTCGTAGGCTCTGGTAATTCTAGTGTTATGCACTACCTGACACTAAATGGTGGGCATTACATTCATTTCCATTGGGAAATTAGTTTCTCCAAAAGTGTTTGGAAAATAAATGAATAGTTGATTGAATTGATTTAATGCTTAGTAAGTAAAGGTAAGTATGGCTGAAGCATACCACTGGAAGCTTTAACAGACTTACTACATTCGATTGTTTGGGGAATAGACCCAATATTTTTATTCAACTAGGGGGCTCTGCCCCCTGCTTGCTTCGCTTGCCTACCCCCAGGTTTGTTTTACCGGATATAGAATTTTAAGACATTGTTATTTTCATGGGAATTGTTACAAATGCTATTTTTCAGTTACTTACTTACTTTACTTTAAAACTTTTGTAAAAAAAATATTTGGAATTAACTTTTCTTCAAAAATTCATTGAATTTTGATTCCGTGTTTGGACGTATATCTGCCTGTGAGTGAATATCATTTCTTTCTCTCTAATAAATAAAACGACTTTCTCAAATGTTTGTCCATGCTCTTTTTTCTTTGCTTTGTCGTTGACATGTCATCTAGAACGTATAAAATTATTGTCCTTATAAAATTTACAGAGCTGAAAGCGCAGGAACTGTGTCTGACAAAAGCAATCACACGACTGAGGTTAGATGACCGTGGTCTTATTTGAAAATAGTTGTAAGTAGGGCATGACTTGAGAGAATCTCATGTTAAAAGTCTCCGTACCTTGGACTTCATACCGCAACAACGTTTTTGGAATCTTTCAATTCTCGCTGGCAAAACAAATTAGACGATGTACAAGTCTCCGGCTTAAAGTTTAAATCCAAACAATATATTCAATCTCTTTTTGCTGTTCCATTATTTTACCGAGTAATAATTTCCGTTTGTTTGTGCTAATGTGATCTTTACTATCCTTTTTTTGAGACTTTTGAATTTTCGTACTTCCATTATCTCTAACCTGCTGTGCATGAGTACCGCGCCAACATTTTTGAATTCTTTACGATGTTCTACTTTGTCATTTACTCTTTGTCCTTTATTTCAGGCCCCGGGCATTAAATCTCTTTCTTGCAGGCCGTATAATACTGCTCGCGTTGTGAATGGGCGGGGGGCAGAAATCACGCTAAGGAGATGCAGTCGGATCAGCTGCTGTCTTGCTGCTGCTGGTGAGCTGCTTGTTCTGCTTGTTGTGTTGTGCGTCGATCATTTAAAAGCCTGTACAGCAGCTGTCCTTTTGTCTCACTGCCTTGTCTCGCGTGACATCAAAGTGTCTTCCGAGAAGATCATGTCTCGTCTCCCTCCCAAGATTTATTTTATAATAGAGAGATATGTGCAGAAGCTTGGAGACAATACTCCTTCATTCCTGTCCACAGTTGGACATGGTGTTCTTCAAGGTTTCACACTAGGAGTAGTTTTGTTTTCTCAATATATGTTACCATTACTTAGCTCAGAAACACAATATTACCTGATGACGTTTAGCTTTATTTATCATTTAGACTAAATTCTACTTATTCATATACAGCATTAACTACATATTTCAAAATGCTTGAGGTTTAGTCCTTTCAAAATTTACGCATTCATTTTGTCGCTGGTTTGACCTTTGGGTAACACATTACTGCACTTTCTGAAACTTGCTTTCTCCACCTTAGAAATACTGTAAAATGTAGACAGTTTTGCAACCTGCAGTATTTTTAAAAGCTAGGTATTCATTCATTTGTCTCAATAAGAATTGGCTTTTTGATTAGGTGGTTCAAATTGATCAGTTAATACTCTATTATTTAATCTGAAGCACAGCATGAAGGATTATAATGGAGAATAAGTTATATGATCATATAACTCCAGTTCTTAAATCTCTTAATAAGCTTCCAATTAAGATTAAATCTGATTTTAGAGTTCTCCTTCTAACATATAAAGCCATCAATGATGTGGCCTCCCCACCATGAAGAACTCATTAGTTCCTACAATCCAAGACACACACTACATTGCCTCTTTAAAATTCTGAGAATAATTTAAAAGAATGTGAGATGCATTAAAGTTAGAGTTAGAGTTGCTGCTTAGGTTGCTTCATACTGCTATGTTATATTGCTTGTTATAGCAAGAGTTGTTTTCTTTTTCCATTATATTAGTTTTTCATTTTCTTTTTATTTGTTGTCTGAGATGGCACTCAGTCTGCCTTGGGATGGATTCACTGTCACATATAATGGATCTTTTTTCAGACATCTTCTATCTTGTACTTTATTTTACTATTATATTGTATTGAGGAATACTTGTGTTCTGTTCTGTGTATTGTATTGTAATTATCCCCTTCTTTTTGACAGCCACTGCATGCCCAACCTACCTGGAAAGGGGTCTCTCTTTGAACTGCCTTTCCCAAGGTGTCTTCCATGTTTTCCCTACTAGGGTTTTCTGAGAGTTTTTTCTTGTCTTCTTAGTGAGTCAAGGCTGGGGGGCTGTCAAAAGGCAGGGCCTGTTAAAGCCGATTGTGGCACTATTTGTGTGATTTTGAGCTATACAAAAATAAATTGTATTGTGTTGTATGGATCCCTTTACAAATTGTGACTGATGGTTGAAAATTGGACTTAAAACAATTGTACATTTACATAAAGTATGTCTATATATGGTATATATATTTGTGTATATATTGCATGATCTTTCTCAGGTTATGTTTAGCATTATGTTTTGTGTTTAAGTTAGTATTTTTAGTGGAAATGTCCTTCTCATAACTGGTACTTTCAAGATTTAGATCGCTTATTGATAAAGTGATAAATAATATCATATGCACCTCTCTCTAATCACATTATATAATTATATAATTCCAGCATATTCGTAAAACATGACCTCCACCTTCTTAATGGACTGTTAGCTGTTCACATATACTTCTGTTCTTGCCATGTGATGCTTAATCATTTCTTTGATAATTTCTACCCTTAATTTACTTGTGATGCACACATTAAGCTTACTGGCTTCTAATTGCGTAGATATGCCTGATCACCCATCCACATTGATAAAACAAAAAGTGTCTGTGTCTCTGTCTGTGTGTCCGTTCAGTTGCTATGTCTCTGTCATTCCAAAAGAAGGTGCATAACAAACATTACCACTGCTTTTGTGAATTCCATACTAAGTGGCATATAACAGAGACATCTGCACTGTATGGTGCATTGCAAACAGTAACACTGAGGTTTGCAATGATTATTTAGATTTCATCTCATCTTAGGTAGCACAGCTAGTTTTATATAATGGGAAAATATTTACTATTTTACAGTTCTTACAAATTTCTGCAGTGCACAGTGAATTTCAAAAAGTATGTATCAAGGGTTTATATCTGCAATTACTAACCTCCTTAAGTATACTTGAAGATAAATATTATCTGTTCCTAATCATATGCTAGTTTTTAGCCTATTTAATCTGAGCAGTATATCTCCCTCTGCGATTTACAAAATATGAAGTACAGTACTTCTGTAGTAGTCTCTGTTTCTTCTGTGAGATTATCTGCTTCTTCACATGTGTTAGCTTCAGAAAAAAATGTCAGTTTAGAGCATTCACTCTCTGTATAGTTTAACTATTTTAACTCTCCCTTAGTGTTTCTGATACACTTCACCTCCTCCCTGACCATTCTTATATTATGTTTTATACATGTTCAAAAACATATCACTAGGTTTTATAAAGCATTCAAAATAAAATAAAAAATAAACTGATAAATAAGTAAAAATAATCAATCCAGAACCAAACCATCAATGAGCTATATTATAAGGTGCAAAAAACAACTGGGATTCCAGTGAACAGTTTATACCTTAGGTATAGTGCAGGTTCCTATTCAGTTCTGATTTTATAAGGAAACCCCTAATCCAAGAAACTGAAATGGATTAATATTAAATGTGACCCACAGCTTCACAGTAATTTTTAGTTTTTACAAACATTTGTCTGTTGTTTAAGATTTTTACATTTTTAGCTATAACATTTAAATTTTCTTTAAAGCAAGCGAACCTGCCTGTTAAAGAACTGTTATCCCCTTTACAGCCATGAGTCTGCCTCATTCTGCAGCAGTCTCTTGTTTTTATGCAACTTTTCTGTGGAGAGAAGTAATTTATCTATGACCACCTACTACTAAAGCCTGAAGTCAAGGTGCAGATTATTTCTAATAGCAGAAAATATACTTACTTAGAGTTGGAGGATTAAACATCATAAATCTAAGCCAAATTAATCTTTTGGAGGCTGAGAAACTTTGTGCTGCTGCTTTGAAGCAGAATGCTCAGCACAGTCAGCTGAATTATCTGTTGTTCACCATTTATCTGAGGGGTACCTTCTTAAGCAAATTTCAGAGTTCATTTTATGTAAACAACTTGTTAGTCAGTATGAAGAGGATCTTGTGTTGAGAGTGTATTTGCCACAAGTACCACAGTACAGTATCAAATAAACACACAGTTAAGCATGCTGTCCTCCTAGTTTCTTAACACAGGGCTATAACATAATTGCACTTTGGCCTTCATCGTTTGCAATAGTCACAGATTGTAGGGATATTAACGCAATTTTGTTACCAACGTAAAGAACTCTTGTTTGGGCCGCTGCTGTGTGAGATATATGCATCTAAGTTGCAACAGCCACAGCAATTAGTGTTTGATGCAGCTAAAAAGAATGACACTTAATTCTTACTTACTGGGTTAACATTTGTAAGGCTCCAGAATAGCAAGCTATGCTTATACTTGATACTTTACCTATCTTGCTTTCCTTTGGCTCTTCTTCACATAACTAATTATGTAGTCATGATCTGGAATTTTCTAACTGTGCATAATTACTTTCCTGCTTTTGAAGTTCACATTCTAAGACAGTGAAAGTAAGTGATACTGAGTGAGGTGATTACCTCTAAGTATGGACTAAAATATTATTGAAAAACAGGAAAGAAGCCAAACACAGAAAGTCATACTTAAAAAAAGCTTAATATAGCTTAATCCAGAAAATCTAGCAAACAACTAACAACACTGCACTTCTACAACCTCAATCAACTAAGCAGCTTTCACAAAGATGGTAGAAGCACAGTGTCGGAGTACTGTGAACTGACAGCTACCCAATTGTATTTACCTTAACAAAAATCCCCTTGCATGAAAAAAATAGGAGCCAATAGTTTTGATTTAGGTGCCAAATAATCAAATGTGAAAAATATCCATCCATCCATTATCCAACCCGCTATAACCTAACTACAGGGTCACGGGGGACTGCTGGAGCCAATCCCAGCCAACACAGAGCACAAGGCAGGAAACAAACCCTGGGCAGGGTGCCAACCCATCGCAGGGAATGTGTAAAATGTTAATTTTTCAATCTCTTACCTTTCTACCTTCTACCTAATGGGAGAGGAGTGTTGGCTCTGAGGCTAGGGAGCTGTACTGGCAATCGGAAGGATGCCAGTTCAAATCCCATAAATGCCAAAAGTGACTCTGCTTCGTTGGGCCCTTGAGCAATGACCTTAACCTGCAATTACTCTGTCCTGGGTATGACATTAATCTGCATCCAACCCTGCATGTAGGCCCTCCAACGTGCAGGGATAAACCTGGGGGTTAGTGGCAGAATTAGCACTCCAGCCTCCATTCCATCTGAACTAGTGTGGTGCTGAGGTGTCACCTGTCGCATGGCTGCACTTGGGTCCTAATCTGGGATCCTGAGTTGGTTTGTCATGTGGTCAGTGTGGCAATGTGCTGTATCAGCATGTGCTCCTAACCTCCTTCTCCTCCTTACATTTCTAACCTTCATGTATGTTGCCTATTTTTTTCCTTCTCCTGTGCAATGCATCCTTCCCTTATGCTTTTATGTCTATCTTGATGATTTGGGTAACTTTCAGACTATGTACAGTCATTAAGAACTGTGTATTTTACTCAGGCTCTGACTGAGTAAATGACAGTGTCAGATGGGCATCCAGTGTAATGTGGTGATGGTGATGTGCTGATTCTGACTAAATCCTCCAAGGTTGAGACATTGAGAGAGTTTCACACTTTTGATTTTATTCTGTTCTGTAATGAAAATCCACATTCACATTGAGCTGCTGAAATAGGCAGAACAAGCATGATCTAACAAGATGTAGAATATTATTGCAACGTGTGCAATAAAGCTCTTTTGTCAGTAAAACTTTGCACAAAGTGTTGTAAGACTTGTCTGAGAATTGGCCTTTAATCAAATGTTTTAGCAATCACCATTCCGTTTCTACAGCCTTCACATCACATACATTCTTTAACAAGACATCTTGATACTAGTTAATTAAAGTGTCAGTCTAATTTTCCCCAAAAGTGGTTAAATCATCTGGCCAAGAATTATGATAGAAGATTGAGAAGCAAAGAATTATCTCAGACTCATGTGGGCTTCCAGGCATGTGATTACCCTTCATATTTTCAAATTGGCTTTCCAGTTCCTTGACTGTAACCTCCACTGTTTTCTCAATATGCAATTGAAGGTTTTTAGAACATTAGAACAATCTAGACAAGAACAGACCATTCAGCACAACAAAGTTCTTAATTGTTTTAAAAAAAACATGGTCTTGTTATGACAGTCCCTAAAGTCTTACTGTCTACAGCAGTACTTCGTAGCGTATTATAAGTGTCTATGGTTCTCTGTGTAAAGAAAACCATCCTTTACCCTTAACAAGTTTCTGTGTCCCCGTGTTCTTGATGAACTCATTTTAAAATAACAGTTTTGATCCACTGTACTAATTCCCTTGAAAATGTAAACACTTCATTTATGTCACCTTTTAATCTTCTTTTGCTTAAACTGAAAAGGCTCAACTCTGTTCATCTTTCTTCATAATTCATCCCCCTTAGCCCTGGAAACAGCCTAGTCACTCTTCTCTGGACCTTCTCTAGTGTTGCTATGTCCTTTTTGTAGCCTGGAGACCAAAACTGCACACAGTACTCCAGATGAGGCCTCACCAGTGCATTATAAAGGTTGAGCATAATCTCCTTGGACTTGTACTCCACACATTGTGTTATAAAACCTAACATTCTGTTTGCCTTCTTAATGGCTTCTGAACACTGTCGGGAAGTTGATAGCTAAGAGTCCACTATGACTCCTAAATCCTTCTCATAAGGTTTACTCTCGATTTTCAGACCTTTCACTGTGTATTCAAACCTAACATTTTTACTTTCTATGTGTAATACTCTACATTTACTGACATTAAATTTCATCTGCTACAAATCTGCCCAAGCCTGTATGCTGTCCAAGTCCTTCTGTAATGATATAACGGATTCCAAATTATTTGCCAATCCACCTATCTTGGTATCATCTGCAAACTTAACTAGCTTGTTACTTATATTCCTATCTAAATCATTTATATGTATTAAAAATAGCAGTGGCCCTAGCACTGACCCTTGTGGAACACTACTCTTAACATCTGCCAATTCTGATGAGGTTCCTCACACCATCACCCTCTGCTTCCTGTGTCTGATTTAATTCTGCACCCATCTAAAAAATCACCCTGAACTCCCACTTCTTTTAGTTTGATGCCCAACCTCTCACATGGCACCTTATCAAATGCTTTCTGAATGTCAAGAATATTATTATATGCTCCATTCTGATCATATCCATTTATTGCTTCCTCAGAATTTCAGCAGGTTAGTAAAACACAACCTCCCTCTTCTGAACCCTTATTCTTAATAAATCCTTACATTAATTTTCCTATGATGCATGTTAAGCTTACTGGACTATAGTTCCTTGGATCTGACTGGCCACCCTTTTTATATAAAGGGATAATTTTTGCCATTTTCCAGTTCTTCAGAATCTCCCCAGTGCACAGTGACTTCCTAAAAATATGTGTTATGGGTTTATATATGTACTTGCTAACCTCCTTAAAAACTCAAGGGTAAATATTATCTAGTCCTGGGGCCTCATGCATAACGCCGTGCGTAAAATTCACACTAAAACATGGCGTACGGACAAATGCGGAAATGCGCGTACGCACAAAAAAATCCAGATGCATAAATCTGTGCATATGGCAACTTCCACGTTCTTCCACTCCAAAAATCCTGGTCAGCGTGAAAAGTAACGCTCCTGTCGCTCCACCCCGACTCCTCCCAGAATTACTCCTCTTAGAATATGCAAATCAATATAAATAGCCCCTTATGTTTTGCGTTCTGTGAAAAGACAATGGCAAAAGCATGGGGAAAAAGAAGAATTTCAGCGAATACCAAGCAGAGGCAAGGAAAAACGTGCTATTTATTGGTTTAATGGTTTAAGCAGTGATATAAAGTACAAAAGGAAGTTGATCGAGTGACAGAGTGGCGGAGAAACTCGAAAGTTCAAGTTCAGAAAGTCACACAGTGCCTAAAATAAATAAGAAGTGGTCAGATATCATAGTTGCCGTGAAAAGGCAAGTCGGAGCCCACCATCTAACTGTCATACGGAGGCGTATTAGGGTACAGAGAAAAGAAAAAAACTGGGACACAGTGTGAAAAAGGTCGAAATTTCTACTTTAATCACATAGCTTATTTTGTCATTAAAGTAGAACATAATAAACTTCATCTTAAAATCGTTTAATAGTTTCTCAAATGTCATCATAACTAAAATAGCACGTTAAATGCTTCGTATTCTATGTACTCTTATGTGTGTGAATCAGTACGTGCTTCTTAAACGGACTTTCTCTTAGGACACTCATTCTCTCTCTTTCTTTCCTAGGTCACGAAGCGGAAGCGGAAGTAGAAGCAGACAATGGCCGACAATGAGATGAATCGCGTTGCTGTCGTCATCAAAGAACTCCAGGCACTCGACAAACAGATTCAGAAACTCCTGTCCAGACGAAGGTACCTTAGAGACTTGAAGGCTCGGCTGCTGGATAAACCATCCTCGACATCTAAAGTCGACGTAACATCAACCCCACCTTGTGCCGCTCAATTCCAAGGACAAGTAAGCTTCACCCCCGCGCCTCGTAGGAGCGACGACGACGCCGATGAAGACCTCACCGTGTTTCAGCTATGCAGGTGGGGGTTCAAGGCTAGAACACCTCCATCGGCACAGGCGAGCATCTCAATCCAGAACCGGTTCGACCCTCTCCGCATCCCCAGTTTGCCTTCAACCCCGGGTGATGTAATCGTGGTAGGTGATTCGATTGTACGAAACCTCAATATCACATGCCCTAATTGAAAATTTTTTGTTTGTTGTTTTCCCGGTGCTCGAGTCTGAGATGTGATGAGACGTGCGCCGACCATCTACGAGAAGCAAAAGAGGGCAGTTGGATCCATTATTTTACACGCCGGCGTAAACGACATAAGGCACCGACAGTCGGAGATTCTCAAGGCTGACTTCGCAGCACTAATTAAAGACACGAAGGAGAGGACCCCATCGGCAAAAATCTTCATCTCGGGTCCACTACCTCTCGTCAGACGATCAAATGAATACTACAGTCATCTGCTGGGATTAAACAACTGGCTGAAAGGCTTCTGTGAGACTCAAGACATTGGGTTCATCGACAATTGGGACCTCTTTTGGGAAAGGCCGCGTTTCTTCAAGCGAGATGGCCTGCATCCGAATAGATTCGGCGCCCGGGTCCTCTCCGAAAACATCGCTAAGGTAATTCTATCTTGACTGTCTATTTCTACTTTAAACCCCTTCCGTAATGCTACTGCTTTTCTAGGACATAATGGCTTAACAAAGTCTTCCGTAAAAGTGCACAACATTAATAATCTAATAACCAATCTTAATGCACGTAAAAAATTTAGGCAGTGCGGCATAAACACCAATAATTTAATTGCAATTACTACTTTAGATCAACAATGCATTAAAACTATTAAAGCAGGTCATACGTTAGACTTAGTAATTACCAAAGGACTAAAAGTTGATGTGAAGCAGATCATTGATATTGGTCTATCAGACCACTTTCTTCTACTATTTAATATAGAAATAATGATAGAAAACATTCATGAGAAGCATATTGTTAAAAAATGCTTCTTTGACTCATCAGCAGCTTTAAAATCAGTCCGTTTATATAGCGAGGATAATGTAAATAGTAAGGTGGAAAACTTTAATTCTAAAGTAAGAGCTGTTGTTGACATAGTTGCACCTGAAAAGACAGTTAAAAAATCTTCTAGCATTGTTATTCCATGGAAGACCCAAAGAGCATCTGATTTAAAAAGAACATGTCGTAGAGCTGAGCGTAAATGGAGGAAAACTAAACTAACTATCCATTATGAGATATTGAAGGTTAAAATAACAAAATACAATGACACAGTCCGTCTTGAGAGGCGCTGCTATTTCTCTAAGATTATAAAGATTCTAAATAACATAAATATTATAAATATCATAAATAAGATTATAAATAACAATGCTAGTAATCCCAGAGTCTTATTTTCTACAATTGATCGTCTGTTAAACACAGGTAACACAAAGGAATGCCTCCAAAATACTTCCAGCGAAACCTGTGAGGCTATTGCTGTATTTTTCAATCAAAAAATTAATGATATTAGAAATAACATCTCCCCAACACTGCGGAACCTCCTAAGCACCAGTACTCCGTTATAAACAAATTAAATTCTTTCACCAGGATAGATTTACCTGATTTACATAAAATAATCTCTCAACTGAAACCCTCACCTGCGTCCTCGACCCAATACCAACAAGGTTTTTCAAGGAAGCATCAGGCGTGCTAATTGATAATATTATTGACATAGTAAATTCGTCATTAAATACGGGGGTCTTCCCAGACTGTCTTAAGACTGCTGTGGTTAAACACCTACTCAAGAAAAATAATCTTGATGCCTCTGCTTTTGAAAATTTTAGACCCATCTCTAACCTGCCCTTCTTAAGTAAAATTCTAGAGAAGGCAGTCATTATGCAGTTAATTAAACGACCACCTCAATAAAAATGCTATTCTTGATAAATTTCAGTCAGGTTTTAGAACAAATCACAGCACAGAAACTGCACTCGTTAAAGTAGTAAATGACTTGCGGGTAAATGCAGACAGAGGCCATTTATCTGTTCTCATCCTCCTCGATCTGAGTGCCACATTTGACACCATTGATCACAATATTCTTAGAAATCGCCTTAGCCAATGGGTGGGCCTCTCTGGCAGTGTCTTAAATTGGTTTGAATCCTACCTGGCAGGGAGAAAATTCTTTTCTTTTCTTTTCTTACCAGAAATAAACTTGATGCATTAGGATTAAAAGTTAAGACGGAAGTAAAAAACTTAGGGGTAACTGTTGACTGTAACCTGAATTTTAAATCGCATATTCATCAGACCACTAGGACAGCATTTTTTCACTTAAGAAACATAGCAAAAGTTAGACCTTTTATATCATTGAAAGATGCTGAGAAATTAATTCACGCTTTTGTTTTCAGTCAACTAGATTACTGTAACGCACTCCTCTCAGGACCACCCAAAAGAGACATAAATCGATTGCAACGAGTGCAGAATGCAGCTGCTAGAATCCTAACTAGAAAAAGAAAATCCAAACACATTTCTCCAGTTTTGATGTCACTACACTGGTTACCTGTGTCTTTCAGAATTGACTTTAAAATTCTGCTTATGGTTTATAAAGCCTTAAATAATCTCGCTCCATCTTATATATCGGAATGTCTGACACCCTATATTCCAAATCGTAACCTTAGATCCTCAAATGAGTGTCTCCTTACAATTCCAAAAGCTAAACTTAAAAGAAGTGGTGAGGCGGCCTTCTGTTGTTATGCACCTAAAATCTGGAATAGCCTGCCAATAGGAATTCGCCAGGCTAATACAGTGGAGCACTTTAAAACACTGCTGAAAACACATTACTTTAACATGGCCTTCTCATAACTTCACTTTAATTTAATCCTGATACTCTGTATGTTCATTTCATTATAATAACTATTCATGGTGGCTCTAAAATCCGTATTAACCCCTACTCTCTCTTCTGTTTCTTTTTCCAGTTTCTTTGTGGTGGCGGCCTGTGCCACCACCACCTACTCAAAGCATCATGATGCTCCAACATTGATGGACTAAAAGCCAGAAGTCTACGTGACCATCATCGTCAAGTCCTTCCATGAGAACCCTAAATACAAAGAGGACTGTTTCATTTATGTTAGGTAGAATGCCCAGAGGGTACTGGGCAGTCTCGTGGTCTGGAATCCCTGCAGATTTTATTTTTTTCTCCAGCCATTTGGAGTTTTTTTTTTGTTTTTTCTGTCCACCCTGGCCATCGGACCTTACTCTTACTCTATGCTAATTAATGTTGACTTATTTTATTTTCTTACTGTGTCTTTTATTTTTCTATTCTTCATTATGTAAAGCACTTTGAGCTACATTTTTTGTATGAAAATGTGCTATATAAATAAATGTTGTTGTTGTTGTTATGCCGCAAGGACACAGAATACATTAAATTCATGATGTTACAGCTCTCTGAACAATTTAAATACTAAGATGTATACTTGATATCATTTTTGATGATGATAGAAATTAAAGTATGTATAAAACATTGAGGCACGTTGGCGCAGTAGTAGCAACAAGCTGGCAAACCTTCCAGAGATTGTTCCTGCCTCCTACAAGATGCTTGCTGTCCCGTGCACGACCCTCAATAAAATAATTTATTGCAGCAGTACTGTCTCTTTCAAACGTACCAACCCCGATTCCTGTCCTTCCTTTTCTTTCTCCAAATAACCAATCAACAAACAGCTCTTTAATAAATGTCAAGCCACTTGTAATCTTAGAATGCCGATTCTTTAAAACATTTAAGGAATATTGAAATATCTTCATAGTACATGTTTAATTATTTCATCCATCTATCCATCCAGGGTCGCACCAGCCCCAGCAATCATACAGCATGAGGCAAGAACAATCCCTGAACCGGGTGCCAGCTTATTGCTGAGGATGCGCCACCGAGTCCTCGCATATTTAATCAATAACAATATTCATTATTTAAATTAAGATAAAATGTATCTGTATAATGTAATATATATACTTTAATGCATTTCTTCTTTAAAATGATATCAAGAACTCCATGAAGATAGCGCCTGGAAATCTAAATCGACTTAGAAGCCAGTTGGCATCATCTGTAAATACACACTCTCAATTGAATTGAATTCCTTTATTTTTATTGTATAGTACAATGAGATTCGATATGCAAATCCTCCATAAACTTATTTTCCCATAAAATGGTAACATAACAACAATAATAATAATACTAATAATAATAATAATAATAGGATAAAAACAGTGAAAAATATACAATATGAAAGCATAAGTGGCTCAGGTTGTGCAATATTACAACTGTAATGCAAGTTTACAGTAAGGCAATTGTACTTAAAAGTACACACAGTCCTACCGGGAGTGCTTGAATGACTGATTGAGATGAAACTGTTTCTGAACCGCGAGGTCCATACAGGAAAGGCTCTGAAGCAAGTTCAAATAGACTACACATGGCTGAGGCAGCGTGTGCTAGAACCTCTATCCTGATATTTCTCCCCGCTCTTGACACAATCTGCAGTAGAGCTGACAGTGACAATGCTAAAGCAGCTATAGTATTTGGACTAGTTTGGCCATTCTCTGCACCATTATATGGTTATGGGTTGATTACAATCAAATGCCTTAAACTAATAAACGATATGCAGTTAATTTCAGTGTATTTGATAAAGCTGCATCAGGGATGTGAATCTAAGAATAAAGGGAAACCACACAGGATCAGTAGCACTGCTTTGATACTGGGTGCTGCCCGTTTGCAAAACCGAGCGGAGAACTTGCGTACGCAAGGAATTGGCCTGGCGTGAAAATGTGCATGGCTTTACCCCAAGTGTAGTTTTTATACATTGCGATGTGAGCATGGAAAAGGGCGTACACAACATTTTTGTGTGTACACACCATTTTATTCATGAGGCCCCAGGTGATTTGTTTGATTTCAGCCTATTTAATCTAGGTGGTACTTCTCTCTCTACAATTTCCAAATCCTTCAGTACTTCCTTAGTAGTCCCGTTTACCTTTTCCTCATTTGTGAAGACCTCAGGAAAATGTAAGTTTAGAGCATCTGCTATTTCACTGTCTGTAACTTTTAATTCCCTTTTACTATCTCTGATGCACTTCACCTCCTCCTTGACTGTTCTTTTACTATCAAAATACTGAAAGAAACTCTCTCGCCTCATCTGCTATATTCCTCTCCAACTGTCTTTTAGCTCCCTAATATCCTTCTTAATGGTTGCCCTCATGTTCTCATACACCCTACAATTTATTTGGAGTTATAAGTCTTATATGCCTTATAAAGCTGTTTTTTTTTTCCTTTGCAGCATCTTATCCCAGTCTATCCTCCTTAGACTTTGCCACATCTGCTCAAAATTTGCCCTACCAAAGTTCAGCTTAACAATTTTAGTCTTTGCATCTGCACTTTTACAAAACACTGAGAACTGTATTATATTATGGTCACTTAAAACTTAAACAAGACATGCATATAAGGTCTACCCTTCATCTTACTTTAGCAGGGAGAATTAACACTTTCAAGAAGAACATCCTCCCAAAGGTTCTGTTTCTATTTCAAAAGATCCCCATATTCATTAACAAATCATTTTTAAGAAATTAGATTCAATCATAGCTTCATTTATTAGGAATATGAAATATCCACACATCCAAAGGGTGACCCTAAATCAGAAGGTGGCTATTAATGGGCAGCAGATATACAAGCTATAAAAACCTGGACATTGACACAAATAGATGAACACACTCTACAGTAGCTTGGTCCGCAATAGAAATTAAATTGTGCAGTACTTCTTTATATTCCTCACTTTGTACCTCAGTAAATACAAGTTATCATCAATATACTAACATCCCAATTGTCCTTCATTCACTCAGAACATGGAAGCAAAGTGGGAAGCACTTCAAGTTAAAGAATATTTTATCTGTGGCACCTCTACATGATAACCACCTTTTTGCACCCTCTCAAACTTACACAGTTTTTAATGTTTGGAAAATGCATGGGATTAAATCACTTAAAGATCTGAATATAAACAATGTTGTTGCATCCTATGAACAATTAAACTCCAAATTTAGCTTCCCATCAACACAATTTTTCCACTATCTCCAAACTAGACACTTTGCTAAATGAAATCTGCTCCGTTTTCCTCGGCTCCCACCTATTTCTATTCCAGAATAAATATTGATCAGGCTTGAAGACATTTTAAAATTCCTTCCTTTTAAAGATCCCAGAGTAAAGTGGGAAAAGGATCTCTTACTCAACATTTCAGAAAAGGAGTGGAAGGCAGCCATGCAGAGAATTCACTCTAGTTCCATATGCACAATGCATGCAATTATTCAGCTTAAAATCTTTTATCGAGTAGGATCTAATCAATCACATTTTAGAAGAAATATTTATATTGGGGAGAAAGACTTCTTTCTCTCTTTACCACTCTCACAAGTTTTACTCATTCCTCTGTTTCTCATGGGTGGGTGTTGAATTGAGTTTAGTTTTGTTAAGTTTAACTTGATTGTATGGAACATAACATCCATCCATCCATTATCCAACCTGCTATATCCTAACTACAGGGTCACGGGGGTCTGCTGGAGCCAATCCCAGCCAACACAGGGTGCAAGGCAGGAAACAAACCCCGGGCAGGGTGCCAGCCCACCGCAGGGCACACACACACACCCACACACAATTTAGAATCGCAAATGCACCTAACCTGCATGTCTTTGGACTGTGCGAGGTAACCGGAGCACCCGTAGGAAACCCACGCAGACACAGGGAGAACATGCAAACTCCACGCAGGGGTCTGCTGGAGCCAATCCCAGCCAACACAAGGCACAAGGCAGGAAACAAACCCCGGGCAGGGCGCCAGCCCACCACAGATGTTTAACCAGTGTCTGCATAAGTTTTCGCCTGGTGTTGAAGTTTCCTTCCATACCCTAAAGACATGTATGTTAGTATATTCTAAATTTAATGAGTGTGGATAAGTAAATTAACACCCAGGAACTCAGTCTTAACATTTGTAAGATTTTAACCAGCTTCATGTGAAAAATATTTTTGTTTTTGTTCTGTCAACTTTAATTATTGTCTATTTGGAGAACAGAGTTCTTATTTGTAAGTATTTCAACCTCTTTCAGTAAAACTATGGTTTTATCTTCTTAAATGAACAATGTTCAAATATAAAAACAATGTAATATGTATGACACTATGCATTCACCAGGGGACAATTTGATAAGCAATTAAAATGTCTTAAAATCATGTTATTAATTGAATAAATCCTGTTTCTTTAGTGTGTGCCAAGTTATACTAGTATGACCCAAATCATATTCATGGGAAAGCTATATTTGAATGCATATTCCTTAAATAATGAAGAACTTTTAGTATATTGTTTCATGGAGAATTTGTGATTTCATGACAGGAACCTACTATTGTCAACACTATAAAAAAATTTAGAATGTACACAAGAAAAACAGAAAGAGAGAGAAAATAAGAGATAAAAAGGGACTGCTCAAAACACACTGTTAAAAATAAGACAGGGATACTGAAAGTGTAAGGTAAAAGTTCTTTCAACATTGTCAATTGTGAGCCAAACAAACACAAGATGTTATCACCAAAATAACAATACTATTTATAAAGCAAAATTATACATTACAAAAATGATCTAGAATGTTTAGAAATAAGCAAAAATAAGAAAAAATTATTTAAAAAGCAAGAATCATGAAAGATCTTCATTCCTAAAGTGCAGAATATGAATGTCCTGACTTGGTTTCCCTGGATGTGATCTGTGGAATAGACGCAAAAGACAAGGTGGATGCACATTTGAGGCAGACACTCAAGATCTTGGCTATAACATGTCCAGTGCACTAAGTAATAAACTGTGTTTGCATCTTAGATTCCACAATTTTCTGAATTTCAAATTCCTGGTCACTGTCAATCATCACAGGAGGCAGAGATCATGAAGTGTGAATGAGAGAAAATGGAAGTAAACACTGCTATTAATCTGGGCATAGAAAAAAATGAATATATTTTAAAATGTCTCAGAACAGCCAACTAGTAAGAAACTAGTTCCACTAATTTTCAGAAATGTAGTTTTAGAGACAGACAGATATCCTAAGTAGTAATCCATACCTGCTGCCAGACTTTATAATCTGGAGGAATCTTCACTTTTCAGTCGAGAAAGTGTTTGGTAGAGACACCTTCCTTCAACAAGTTCTCTCAAGTAACATGCCAACCCTTAGGAAGATTCCTGAGGAGACTGAAACATTCCATAGGAGATCAGGTATAAACCCATACACAATCTTGAAAGAGGTCAAACCAGTGGAAAAAGGTTAGTAACACATTCTCGGACAGTTTTGTTAGTGGTAACAATTCTCTCCGATTATCATGACTATCATTTTATATACTTTTCTAAATTTATGTCTGTTACTTTTAGAGTGATAACAGGATGATGAATTCAATTGGATACCAATCTTTTCTACAAAACCCTTTCCGAGACTGTTAAGGGCATGGTAATTAAACCCAAAATATTATTGTGAGAAGAAGATGGCTGGGACAAAGGGACTGTCCATAAGAATAGTCTAAGAGTGTGCTAAAGTCAAAGCCAGATGGAGCATCAAAAGCCAAAACATCTATGTTAATACTAGGCAAAAGACAAAATCAAATGCCTAATACAGAAGGTGGGTCAAAAGCAAAGCAATCCTTGACACTAACCTCTTTGAAACTGACATTTTATTCACCAAGGGTAACAAATGTGTCAAACACTGATATTTTTATACTAGAAAGGAAAGGATGTCAACCCCCAAGATGACTATAATTACATGACCACCTGCAAATGACACTGTGAAAACAAAATATGTTAAAACAAGTTACATACTGTAATTCAAAAACAATTAGAAACTGAACTGAAAAATTCTTCCAAATGAAAGAACAATTACTGAGCTAAAAGTTCCTAATAAATATCTGATAAGATAGAAGCCAACAATTTGTTAAAACTGTTTCCCAGATTTATACTGTTTCTCATCCTGAATAGCTGAAAATTTAGCTTTGTCCAACTGTAACCCCAATCTAGGAATTTTATACCTAAGAAAAATAATGAATTGAAATCAAATTCCTCAAGCTTCAAAAATAAGTTGTTTCTTTTCCAATGGGAAACATCATGAACATGCTATAGATTATCAAAATGACCTGAAGAGAAAATCAAGATATCATCAACAGTTACTACCTAGCCCATCCCAGAAAATATCTTTAACAAATGTGTTCAAAAACACAGCCTGAGCATTATCTATACCATAGAGCCTTTTGAGATGACTTGTAATCCTAGTGGTAGTGTTAAAGGTGGTTTCCAGCTCTTTATCATCTTGAATTTGAATGAGATAATAGGTGATGCGGTGATCCAGTATGGTGAATATTTTTTTTTCCAGTATGGTGAATATATTTGAACTAATGATGTGATTGAGAAGAATGAAATCAAAGAAAGGGGATAATTATTTTCGTTTGTAATCTTTTTAATTTTTTTTAGTTGATTCAGGATTTTAAAGATTAGTTATTGTTTTAAACAAAAAAAAGCTTAACAGTAGAAATCTATTAGAAGATCTTGTAAAACCATTAATGAGATTTGTCATTATGTACTCATCCATAGCCTTTGACTTTAGTGCCACAGGAAGTAATACTGTAAGACAGTCATAAGAGTGATGAAGTGGAAGTTGTATCATTAAACTGCACACATTCAAATGGTAAAGTCTCTTTATTATAACAAGTGAGTGGGGGAAAACTATTTTTTTCAGGAATTGAAGCAGGAGTCTCACTATCAAATCAATTCCTTGTTTGAATAATCAGTTAAGGGGGATTGTTGCTGAAGCTATGAAAAACCTAAGATAGCTTTTAATTCTAGAGAGTAAAACACAAAAACGTGATTCCCTTCAAATGGAGATAACCAGTCCGTAGAGCAATACCTGGAGTGACAAATTCCACAAGTCCTTTGCCAATTGGACTTCCATCCATAGACAAAATGTTAAGCAGTTTCTACATAGTCTTCTGTATGTTTAAACAAATCTGTAGTTTTATGTGTATTAATTCTGCATTTAGTAATGTGTACCATCTATACATGCATTTTAATTGAGAATTTGTCACAACACTCCGCACCTGCACTCAATGTAGTAAACTGAACTAGAAAAAAAAACACAGAGAGAAAATAAGACTGGTAGAGAAGGCAAAACTCATACTCAAGGGTCCAGACAGGAACTCAGCAAGAATTAGGGATAGGGATATAACTCATAACTACTGCAGAAGTGTTTAACTCATTGGCAATTGTATGAAGCATGGTGAAGAGTAAAGAGCTTCAATAAAATAATAATATTATCTTCTGGAAAAAAAACAACAAATATTGTATGCTCAGTTATTTACATATAGTGCTTTTGATACATCCAATTATCCCTTGGCACTATAATCGAAGCCCATTGTCTTATGAAATTTCCTGGGCAAAGTAAGGTAAAACAGCTAGTAGTAAATATGGGTGAAGAATGTCCCATTCAAATTGCAGTTCATCAGAAAAAGATTGAATGTGAGGTGATATACCAGGAAATTGAAATAAAAAAAACTAATTTCCTGTATTTATTCCTATTTTACAAAACAATTGAAACCTGAACAATGGCACAAATCATTCGCTAAAGGGTTATTTAAATATCACAACATCAATGTACAATAAGTGGATTTTTCTTTGGATTCTCTGGTTTTCCTCCAACATTAGGCAAACTGGCAACTGTAAACTTGTCAAGTAGGAGTAATTGTTAGTGTTTACTTGAGTGTGCTGGACAGAAGAAAAAAATCATAAAGCAAAGAAAAGAAACAGGCTGCTTCTTGAATTTTCAATTCTGGGTCTCAAGCTCTGCTCCACCAAAACAAAGAAGTCAAAAGGTGACCTATTTTTGAAACAAAAGAAGCCACAAACAAAATTCCCCAAAACAAAGCTAAGAATTTCTCTGCCTTTTTATTTCTTTTTAAGAATAGCACTATTTACTCCTGCTTTTACCAAAAATCAATTAGTTAAATATTGCTGTGTTTGCAATAAGGTTTTCATACAAAATGGCAGTGATACATGTAGCAACAAGCTTGGTGGCATAGCAAAGTGTCAATATCTTCTAATGTAAGTCATCATTGGAACTAAGATGCAACCACAAAAAGTAGACAGACATGAAACCCAGCACGGAATAAATTATTTTAAAACTTCTTGACCATTTAAAAGGCTGACAAAACCATTATGTAAAAATAGGGATCCGTGGTAATTCTAGATACCATAGCCATGTTTCCATTAACCTCCTTAATGCACATTTTGAAATTGTGAAACCAAAAAACAGTAATAGAAACACGTGAATTTCAAAAAACTCTCAAAATGCACAAAAAAGTTTCTACACTCGCTTAAGGTGGTTTTTGACAGCGCAATAATTTGCAAAACTGCAATGGAAACACTTTTTTCGCATTTAGGTCACATGACATGACATCCTTTTTCAAATACCTGTGCAAATGTGATGTGGCGAATGCAGCAGTATCATGAGCACTACCAGATGACCCAGCACAAATGTCCCTGATCATTAATTTGTCGTCAAAGGCTGCCTCTAGAACAATAGATGTCCATCATTTCCTGTTAACATAATCCCTGTACACATCACTTGGTGCATAAATAAGGATAGGTGAACCATTGATTTCACCATACACTCGAGATATTTTTTGTGCCTCGTAATTGCACTGTGAAAAATACTATGCATCTTCCACATCAGGTAAAGTGATGTATTGCCTCATTAGTTTGAAGCATATAGCCTGACACACATATGTGAATGGTGGTTTTGCTCACACCAACAACCCTTGTACTTCACACAGGTAGCCAGTTTATAAAGCATGATGGCTATGCACTTCTTGATTGGGACTTGCTCCCTCGGGTATGCTACGGCAGGGGACACAAGAGGGCCTGCATAACTCCATGAATGCTGAGCTGCTCATCCTAAAATTTTGTACCCACAGCTCCTCAGTAAAATCACAATTTTGAAAGAAATTCCTAATATGTGGTCTCTGCCAAATGTTGGGAGTTTGCATTCCCTTTATTGATTTCACTCACTCTCGTTGCCGCCAATTAAAAGTGAACACGGCGATTGTAGATGCACATGAAGTAACAGAACCAACACGCATCGTGTTAGCTGTCATTTTTAATTTCAGGTGATAAAACAAACTTTACTTGCATACAATCACTCAATGGAAACACAGACAGTTCATATTGTGTTTTGTCGAATTTTCAGAAGTATTGCTTCTATTTTAAGCATAACTGCAATGGAAACATCTGTCAGTCAAAAAGACAGCTATACATTACTGGCACCTCAACAGATGGTCAGCACAGGATTGACAATTTATATTGATAGGAAAGAGTGTTTTAAAGCAGTAATAAAATGATAATAGCTGGGCATATTATATTATTTTGACCTTCAAAAAGATTATGATTGGTTTTGAGAGACGAGTCATCAAACTAAAGTAGAAGGCATTCAGAATGGATACAAAATTGACTTACACAGAAAGCAACATATGGTGCAAACATGTTTTTACTAAACTAGGACATGGCAAGCATAGGGTCTCTACTGTGGGAGTGCTGCTGCTTTTAGATCAAACAGATGAATATAAAGAAAATTGTCATTTATTGATATGGGCCCTGTTGCTGGCCCATTCTTTCACAATATTGTATAATAGTTTTATAACAGGAGAGGATGGAACATGAAAGCAACTCACATTCTTTGATATTTACTTGCATATTTTACTACTTTCAAATCCACTACACAGAACACAGATCTTTGTTCATTGTAATCTCTGTGTGCCATGCTGTACCGTTTCTAATACCAAAGCATGTCCCATTGTTGTCAAATCAGTGGTGGTTTGTAAACTCATACCCTATTTCTTGGCATCATGGTCCACATAAAAGGAAGCTGATTCATTAGCTTAACCTTACTTGTTGTGGTGTCCTTAATAATATTGTTACTTTGAAATTTGTTACGTTTATTTTATGAGTCTGGAATTTGCATTTTTCTTCCTATTTACTAAATATTTTCTACCACTGTTTGCTTCTAGCAATGATTTGGATTCTTCCTGTCTTACCATTTGCCCCTGACAGTAATGGCCATTGCCTGGCTGACTCTGCTCTGCTTCCTACTCTGACAGATCATCTCATTTCTATGAATGGCAATTGATATTTCCTGTTTTTAAGTCCTTTTGAGTAATGTAAGTAGTGGCTTCAGCCTGAAGCAAATAATTTTCTAGAAGTAACAAAAGTATGTAAGGATGGCTCATTTAATCTTCCCATGACATCATTGACCTAAAAAGACAAGTGCCTCATTGCACTGCAGGATTTCATGTAGAGTAAGTAGCAGGTGGCCATATTTACACAGGTGATCGGTAAGTATCTGTACTAATTAAAATAACGTATGAAAGAAGAGAACAGTAAATATCAACGATTAACATTGACTTTCTCCCTTTTTTGCACTTTTTGACTTATGGATTTATTTATGTTATTTTCATATATTTGTTTATGCTTTGGTGATTATTACTTCAGGCACTAATGATGTTATGCAGTGTATCACAGTTTGGGTGTTTCCGTGTGAGAAAATGAGGGGGTTTCTCCATCAACAATGAAATACTGCAAACTAAAAATTAACAAAGACCCAATTATATATTGTAGCACTGCATCAAGTGCTCACTGAGTGCCAAAAGATGTTGCCCTTAGAAGGATTGCCCACTGTGGCTGCAGTACTTTGAATTCATATGCAACTTTGGCAGGCTTGCCATTTGTATACCTTCCCCTGTAGCTGGTGCTGACGCTGCACATTTGAATGATGAAATGCCAGCTCATACACTTACTATTATGATTTGAGTTTCTCATTTTCATTGGGTTTTCCTGAGGCTAGAAAATTCACATTGGTGTAATTTTGGGAACTTTAATACCCAGGAAATCCAATTGAGCAGACATAATATTACTTATAGCTTCTTTTTTTGAAGTTGATAATTATTACGTTTTGTGACACCATTTTGGTTATACAATTGGCACCTTTTTTTGCAGTCAATACATAATCTCTGATCACAATAAGTGATCCCAGAAAAGGACAGGAGTTTTTTCGAATTAAAATACATAATGGGAGAGGTAGATGTTTTGCTGGAGTAAGTTTCTAAAATTGCCTCTGACCTCTATGAAAATATGTTCAAGGTAATAGTTTCATTAACTAAGAACGTAAACACACTTGAAGGGAAAAGGCCAACATTTAATGAAGCAAGGTGCATTACTAAATAAAAAAGCAAAGGAAATGAGCATGAAAAACCTAATTTTAGACTTTAATATTGGAAAGGTTATGGCCCTGAGGATAGTGTTTTTTGGGTCCATTCCAGTGACATTCATGCGGCTGACTGGCTTTTGAAATTTTATAAACAGTTTCCCAACAAGCCTGATGGGCATTTTCGGATACCACACTCTAGACTTTCTGTTATGATTTAAGTTTCTTTTAAAATTTTCTTTGGTTTCCTGGAGCTATAAAATTCATTTGATGTTTGTTTGGGGCGTTTAATACCCAAGGAATCCAATTCTGCAATTAGAATATTACCTGATTATCTTGCGTTTTGAAGATTATCATTTTTTACCAATTTGGTTTGACATTGGGTGCCACCATTCTTTGTTTCAATCAACATTCTCCAATGATACAATGGGGCTGGGCCAGTTGTGATTTTCTTTGGTGCATTGGCATAAAGTCCTCCCGAAAAGAATCTCTTGTATATGAGATTGGACCAAACCTAGTGACTCCCATTCCTTGATATTTTGATTACTGGTTATTGAAAGAAAGCTCTGGCTTTTCACTGATTTTTGGTTTATGATTTGGCTCTGACGTTCCCTCTTTTAGACGTTAGGTTTTGTCCCTCACTTTGTTTTCTCCTGTACCTTACTCATAATTTTCTGGACTGACTGACCTTTTTGCAGTCTTTACAGTTGGTGCCTCATCCCCAGGCTGATACAACTAGTTAGCATTGTTGCAGTATTTTTGTTGCAAAGTTTGAAGACACATCAGGAATTCTGAAACTTTATTGGGGAGTTGGTCTGTGATTCTACTGCAAGGCTTAATATGAGATGCAGTGCTAATCATAGTGACACTGCTGTTATTATAAGAATCAATAAGAACATTTATTTCTGGAGTGACAAAATATGCAAAAGATATTTGCCAGACAGTAATTTCAGCCCTGAGATGCAATGGCAGTGGGGAAATAATACATTCTGTCTGGTCAATACATTAATGGCAGGAGGAAGCTCACAAAGAGTGTGCTTTTCACATACAAATGGGATGACCCACTTTGTAAAACTGTAGATAATATAAAACTAGCAAATATACAAGCACTGCATAGGTGCAATTTACACAATTTATATTACAAATTATTTCACATGACTGGCAGAGCCTTCGTCTACGCTACTAAATATTGCTGCACACATTACCAGCATCACTCTATACATAAACATTGTTGATGCTGACAATGAATTTAGATAAATGAGTACACCATACTGTATCTAAAAATGCCAAGTTACTTTCAAACAACACTGAAAGTGTCTGTATAAATATAGTGACATTTTTTCACACATTGGTTCTGTCAGTAAGCCGCTAACACAAAGACATTAATGCAATTGGAATTGTCGGTGGTCTATTCCCCCAAGATGGACAATAGGTGTAAGTTAGTAAGGAACAGCAAGGGGAAGAGAGACACTTAAAATACATTGAACACGGTGACTATAGGCTAAATGATTATGTTTCTTAAATAATTCAAAGCGACAACACTGACATGGGCCCTGACAATAAATTCACTCCATCATCTACAGTTAGAAATGTCTAAAAATCCTGTTCAGGAAGTACAAGATTTAACACCTTCACTAAATGACATGGTCTTCACCCTAAAATAAAAAGTCTTTTGAGATGACATGTCTTGTTGTCTGGTTGTCTTAACACTTTCATCTGACTTAAAACATACTGGTTGACATGTTTAAGCATTATTAAGATTACCCATTTAGGTAACTTTGGTATTCACAAATGTTTATTGCAATAAAGCATTTTACCTATTAGGTGGTTTTAAAGTAATGCTCAAGCCATACATGGATCCCCAAATGGGCCCAGTTATAGTCGCCTAAAGGTCAGGAGGGCATTCATGTAAAGTCTCAGAAGCTGAATCAAATGCAAATTATTTTTGTGTAAATTACATAGTTAGAACTATTAGATTGTGTTTCATTTCCTATAAATACAAATAAACATTGTAGTCTGATTGAATAATGCACTTGTATTTGACATGTTTGTACCTTGGTTCTGTCTGGTGGCAGGGATGGTGGGTGGCCTGTTGTCTTGTCAAGCCAAGGGGCCCATGGACTTGAGATCCATCCCTAGTTTAAAAAATACAATTATACATTAAAATGCATCAGTTCTGCTGACTTGTAAGGTCATTATACGTTCATTATTGTCAAGTGTACAATATGTAGTGAAATTCTTAATTGCAGGACTGAAGGGACTGTGGGGCTATAAGCAACCATCTTAGGAATGCCACAGATCCTCAGTGTCAGGTGCATATCCAGCTGCTTCCCAGACCTGCCTTTCTTTCTCACTAGCTTGATTTTGTATATTAAATAACTGAGTGAAGAGGACGGAGGACACTGGAGTACTGAAGGGCCTGTCACTGCAGCCTTTGTGGCATGCAAGTCAGCTAAAGCATTTCCCATGGTCACTGTGTCATTACCTGTAGTATGTGCCTGACATTTTATTACAGCTAGTGCAGATGGCAACTGGAAAGCATCAAGCAATCTTGAAATTAATATACTGTGTCATATTGAGAAACTGAAAAATCCACAATGCTTTTAACCAGCCCAATAATGGGTAACCCCAACAGCATAGCAGGGGTATAAATATTATATATAATATAATGTTATAATATAATAAATGTTATATATACTATAATGTTATAATATAACAGCATAAATGTTAATGGTTTGATCGTTTGCTAATAAGCAGGCCCCAATCAAGGCAAATATTTCTGTCCCCTACGATGAACAAGTGTTTGGAAGTTTAACCTTTTCTATGCACTCTGTTTCTGTACTTCTTCTTCTTTCGGCTGCTCCCGTTAGGGGTTGCCACATAGAGTATAAATTATTTGAATGTTGCCATCTATAGAACTGCTAGAGGAGCAATCCACAAAACACTAAGTCAGCATTTGGTAATGGTGTTTCTTGGAGATCTGCACAAGGAAAAGCAATTGAAAAATCACTTGCTAACAATCATAAGATTCCTTGCTGACTTCTCTATCAAGTGATGAAGGTAAAAGTGTACCAGAATTTAACAGAGAACAACTCTGGAACTTAACATTAGGAGCAGCTAAAATTAACCATTCAGATTTACTCAGTGTAGAAGCTGTGAAGTACTTAGTAGCTGCTTTAGTCAGAATAGTAGGTACTGCATTTGGAACCAGGCGTGTGACATTATGCCTTAGTAGTAAAGGCTGTGAGGTCTCTAAGGCCAGGGGCCTCATGCATAACGCCATGCGTAGAATTTGCACTATAACATGACATAAGCACAAAAGCCGAAAAGTGCTTACGCACAGAAAAATCCAGATGCAGGAATCTGCGCGTTTGCCAACTTCCGCGTTCTTCCACTACATAAATCCCGGTCAGTGTGAAAAGTAACGCTCGTGCACGTGCCTGCTGTCCCGCCCCCAGTCCTCCCAGAATTACGCCTCTTTGAATATGCAAATGAATATAAATAGCCCTTAGGCTCAGTGTTCTGTGAAAAGACAATGGCAAAAGCAAGAGGGAAAATGGAAGAATTTCAGTGAATACTAAGTGGAGGCAAGGAAAAACGTACTATTTGTTGGTTTAAACAGTGATATAAACAACAAAAGGAAGCTGACTGAGTGACATAGCATGTCGGAGAAACTCGAAAGCTTAAGTTCACAAAGTCGCACAGTGCCTAAAATAAAAAAGAAGTTGTCACATATCAAAGTCGCCGTGAAAAGGCGAGTCGTAGCCCACCGTCTGAGTGTCATATGAAAGCTTATTAGGGTACAGAGAAAAAAAAGGCACAAAGTGGGGAAAAAGCATGAAATGTCAACTTCAGTCTCGAAATTTCCACTTTAATCACATAGTTTATTTTATTTAACTTCATCTTAAAATGGTTTAATTAACTAGTTTCTCAAATCACATCGTAAGTAAAGTAGCACGTTAAATGCTTTGTTTTGTATGTGTTCTTCTATGTGCTCTATGTGTGTGAATCACTACATGCTTCTTAAACCAGCTTTCTCTACCTCTGACAGGACACAGTATCCATTACATTCGTGATATTACTGCTCTCTGAATAACTAAAATACTGAGATGTATACGTGATATCATTTTCATGATGATAGGAGTTAAAGCATGTTATTAAACATGGGAACACGATGGCGCAGTGATTGTGCATGACCTTCGAAGAAATAATTTATTGCAGCAGTACTAAGGGGCAGCTCTAGGCTCGTGGCAGCCCTGGGCAGAGAAAGAATCGGTGGCCCCTTCGCCCGCCAATGTCAATATGGTATCTTATGCACGGCGGATTGCCATGTCCGTTGCGGACACTGCATAGCCGCCTCGTGCTCATGACACAAGCGTTTAACTTTTGTTGAAATTTGCCGCTGCATTTTTAGCTGTGTCGTTATTTTCTCTTTCTGTTTTATACTCAATATATATTGGCGTGATGGCCCCTGGGATTTGGCCGCCCCTGCAGTACTGTCTCTTTCAACTATACTAACCTCCAAATCCTGTCCTTCCTTTTCTTTCTCCAAGTAACCAATCGCTACACAATCAGCTCTGTAATGGACGTTAAGCCATCTGTAAGCTTAGAGCGCCGATTCTTCAGAACTTTTAAGGAACATTGAAATATCTTCGTAGTACATGTTTAATTATTCTATCCTTCATGCCAGTCCCAGTGAAGCATACAGTGCGAGGCAGGAACAACCTTTAATTATTAACAACATAGATTATTTAAATGAAGTTAAAAGTTTTATCTGTATAATATAATCAACATATTTTGCTGCATTTCATCGTAAAAATGATATCGTCATCATATGTAAATATGTGCTTTATAAAGTGGCTCAGGTTGTGCAATATTATAACTGTAGTGCAAGTTTACAGTGAGGTAATTCTACTTATAAGTACAGATAGTTCTTCAAGGAGCACTTGATTGAGTATGTTTAGAGCTCTTGGGATGAAACTCTTTCTGAACCTTGAGGTCTGTACAGGAAACGTTTGAAGCGTTTGCTGTTTGAGAAACAGTTCAAATAGGAAGCATGGCTGAGGCAGTGTGTGCTTGATGCTGTATACGGATAATTCTCTTTCTGATCAGCTTCTCCGAGTGGTGCAGTGACAGTAATATGGAAAAAGATGATCTGCTGTGGCAACCCCTAACAGGAGCAGCTGAAAGAAGTAAAATAAGGTGCAGTGAGAATAACAACGCTAAAGCAGCTATAGTATTTGGAATAGTTTGACCTATCCGTGGACCATTATATCGTTACTGGTTAATTACAAACAGATGCATTAAACTAATAAACAATATGCGGTTAATGTCAGTGTATGTATAAAGCCAAGTCAGGAAAAGAAAGGATAACCACACAGGAACAGTAGCACTGCTTTGACGCTGGGTGCCGCCAGTCTGCAAAACTGAGCAGAGAACTTGCGTACGACAGGGTATGAGGTACCGTAGAAATGTGCGTGGCTTTACGCCAAGTTTAGGTTTTATACATCACAATTTGAACATGGAAACGTTCTTACGCAACATTTCTGTGCGTACACACCGTTTATACATGAGGCCCCAGGTGTGCTGCTGCTGCTACAGATCTAAGACATGCTAGAATGGCTGGCACCACTGAATCTAAAGTTTCTGAACAACAAGCAGTTTGACAATAACTGGAATTATGTTCCTGAGTATGTACAGACAATTCCTGTGTCTCATGCACAAATAAACAAAAAATGTTTTTGAAAGCTAGGAAGCCCTAAGGTTGGAGCTTGAGACAGAAGCAGTTTTATTTGATGAAAACTTCCCAAAGCCTTATCAGTCCACTGTATGGGACAGGAGCAGAAGGTTTAGAAATGCCAAATAGCAACTGCATTATTAAAGTCTTTTCTAAAATCCACCATCTAGAATACCCACACAGCCCTAAAAGATTATACTGTACATTTGTTTGTAGGTTTTTGGCTGTGGTATCTTTTCAATAGCAACTATATGCAATGACTCTTGTAGTACCACACAGGTCATGGAACAGGTATCTGACTTTAATTTGGCAAAACTGAAATTTAGATAATGACTCTTTGTGGCCAATTTCAGCTAATGCTTGAAATAATTTTTAAACTGTCCTCCTCATAAGGTTTGAGAGCAAAGAAAAAGCAAAACTTTGCAAAAACAATGTAGGACTTTCACAAAAGCTTTGCAGATATACTGCCCAAGTTTACCAAGTTCTCTCATTCATAAAAAGAAAATAAGTAATAACTATCTGGATGTACTGGGACAGAAGAGAATGCACTACATAAATCTACAACTGTATAAAACATTGTCTCTGGTGGTACAGACACCAAAATGGTGGATGGATCCAGACCTATTGGGAACTGCAGAATAGCACATGAATTAATTGCTCATAAATCTTGTACAAACCTCCATGCGCCTCTCTGTGCTTTCTAAATAGGGAAGACAGGAGTGTTGCAAGGACTTGTGCATTAAATTATAATACCCTGATTTAATAATGCAGCTATCACATGATGTATGCTCTCTTTTGCATCAGATTTCAGAACATATTGGGGAACACTAGGAAGAGCTTTAATCCAAAGTAATACAGACAGGATACACAGACAGTATATTTTTATGTAGTGCCCACAAATATTCATGGATATGAGCTAAGAGAGGATAAGATAAACAAAAGAGATGGACAAAAGCGCAGTGTCTTAGAAATTTGCTTTTTTGGTGTCTCTAAAATGCCAGAAATTTTAAAACCAAACAAATGATCTTATTCATGGTTTAAGATTTCTTGAACCATATTAAAGTAACCTTCTGGAGATTCTAAATAGATGTCATCAGGGGTATATTTTAAATTCTTTCTCCATTTATGAAGCAGGTCCCTTCCTAACAGACTGACATGTTTCTTTAATATATCCCAGAGGTCCAAATGACTTGAGGGTCTGTGCACTTCAACCACCACATCCTCACCAGCACTGCCCGCTCTCCCAGTAGGAAACCCTCATTGGAAAATTCCTAGCTTCATCTGTAAGTGACTGGGCCTTTAACCTCTCTGTACACCTAAATTCTCTTTCTCCCTGTCCTTCTGAATCTTCATCTTCCATAGTGGAAATAACTATCTGTAACTGCTTGCTGGCTGGACATGGTTGGCAGTATCAGCCTGCTGATTTTCAATTTTAAGGAGGAGGCGGTAAACAAGATGCTCATTCATCATCCTTCTTGGTTATATTTTGAATTGTAATTTAATGCTGTGATTGCAGGAGCATTAGGGATTTGAGGGTAAAGGGATTTTGCCTGTGGAACCACCACAGAATTTGTATTGTGGAGCTGCCCAGACTATTTATGCTCCAGTTTCCATATATTTTCTTTCATTTTTTGTATTTCTTTCTTTTGACTTTCCAATTTACTAGCCATAATTGATTTTTCCTATCTGTCATCCAATAGACTATTCCAAGCATTATATTATATTAGTCCAATCCTTTTTTATCTATGGACAATAGATCTTGTAAATGAGTCCATCTGCCCCACTTAAATTTTCCTTCCACTGGCCATGTCATCAGTCTTGCAGTTTTTGGTGCCATTTCTTATTAAATTTCTTAACATCTGTCCCATATTTATTAACCATCTGTTCAGCAGGACTTGGCTTACCAGTACATGATACACTATTTTGACCGGCACTTTGTTTTTGATTCATTGTCATTTATCTAATGTCAGTTAATAAGGAAACCTGCTTCTAAATTTATCAAGGCCCCTCCTTGTTTTTCTTTTTAATTAATACTAGTATAATGTATGAGGGAGAGTCAAGCTAAAGTTATAAAACTGGATTTATTAGAAAAATGAAACAAACCTTAACAAAACTGATAATGTCATTTCTCAATGTAGTTTCCACCCATATCAATGCACTTGCACCGCCTGCCTGGAAGTACCTGGATTCCAGCAGAATAACAACAACAACAACACAATTTATTTATATAGCACATTTTCATACAAACAATGTAGCTCAAAGTGCTTTACATGATGAAGAAAGAGAAAAAAGACAGAATAAATAATTAAAAGTAGGGAACACTAATTAACATAGAATAAAAATAAGGTCCGCTGGCCAGGGAGGACAGAAAAAACAAAAAAAAAATTCCAGACAGCCGGAGAAAAAAATTAAATCTGCAGGGGTTCCAGGCCACGAGACTGCTCAGCCCCCTCTTGACATTCTCCCTAACATAAATGACCTCAATCAGTCCTGATTGTATTCAGGGTTATCAGGGAAGAATTTGATGATGATGGTCATGTGGACTTCTAGCCTTTAAACCATCAATGTAAGAACATCACGGTGCTTTGATTAGGTGGTGGTGGCACAGATCGCCACCACATAAAACCGGAAAAAGAACAGAAGAGAAAGTAGGGGTTAGTATGGATTTTGGAGCCACCATGAATAATAATGATAATTAATTGAATACACATAGCATCAGGATTTAACTAATAAAAGGTTTTGCCTTGTCCTTGCAACCACTCGTGCATTGCTTTTTTCACATTATCATCTGTCTTGAATCAGTGACCAGCCAGATGTTTTTTTAGAGGTCCAAAAAGTAGAAATCACATGGTGCCAAATATGGTGAATAAGGAGGATGTGGCAATACCTCAGACTTCAGTTTCTCAAGAGAAGCCTTGGTGTTCTTAGCAGTGTGTGGATGGGCGGGTAGTCATTGCCTTGCAGCAAAAGGAATGCCTGAGACAGCAGTCCCCGCCGCTTGGGTCAAATAGCAGGCTTCACCAGCTTCACAGTGACTGTAGTACCCCTCAGCATGTAGTGTTCGACAATAACTTGGGTGCACAAGTGGTTGTGAAGACAAAGCAAAACCCTTTATTCTTAAAAAAAAATGTAAGAATATAAAAATAAATGTATTCATTTATTTTTATCAGAGTCACTCCTTACACTCTAAAGAACCCACCTTGAGTCAAAAATAAAAGGGGAAAAACAAAAAAACCATCATTCCTCCTGCCAGTATAGTTTCAGAGTTTTCTGACAAGACCCTACAGAAAGAACCTTGTCAGGCCTATGAGAATGGGCATATTTAAAAAGGCATGCCTACTAGTGTTTCACCAAAGCTTTATTCACAGTGAATTTGCTGCATTCTGCCCTTGTTCATTACTGATAATTCAGCTGGTTTAGGAGAACTTTTTTCCCCAGCCTCTTTGTGGCACCAGTACAACATCCCCCGGAGCTGTAACAACCAACATTGGATGGGTCCACCTTTCAGGTATATCATGCTTATCATTTGCATTATCTTTTTGGCCACAATAATCGGTCCGGTATAGCTGGCATATTTTCTTCTAGCCCTCAGTGACACTTTAAAGATGATTGCATCATTATAATCCAGTCAAATCTAGTTCAGTTAGTCCTTCCTGATTGACTTCAAAGAATTTTCCTGAGTTCGGTGACATTTGCAAATACTTTTTTGATTTCTCTGAACTCGAGACGAAGCAAACACCGTGGAGTTCAATCATCACTAATGCCTACCTTATGGAGTGCTGGCTGTTTTTTCTCACAATGCAGTCTCAGATTTTGTGATGCTTGAAAGAATCATCAGAGCAGTCTAATCCCTCTTCTGACTCCATAAAACTGGAAGAAAAATAACAACACATTAATTCATTATTATATAAGTGGTCTTTATTACAGTGCATCAAAGGATTCAACTTCTGCAAACAACAAGGTTTAAATAACCTCTGTGCGCTCTGAGTTATCATATTTAAAAGTTGTACCCCACCTATGCCATACATGATTTTGCTGACTGATTGACAGCGAACAAAAATACAGGAGAGATCTGGTCCTACTCCTTTCATAATTGTTATTTTAATTATTAATTAGTTCTTACTAGACATTTACAGAAATCCTGTTTCAACTATGTAATACAATGCCTAGTTTTGAACCAACATATCCTTGACACTACACAATGACCCGTAGTTAGCAGCTTTATATTCCAGAGTTTAAAACAGGGCATTGCCTGCCACCTAATGAAATCCATTTATTCTATCCTATCCTCTTGAAAGGACCACATTCCAAATAATTGGCAAGAATCAGCTCTGTACAGATAAAAAGGTAATGTGGAACAGAAGGCATACAGATAGAATTAAACAAAGTAAAATTTATGATAAGGATGAATATTGATATTGATAAGCATAATAACTTCCACAATAAGTACTTTTTTTTTTTTGGTCTTACAAAATCTACTCTATATGTATAAAATCCTAAGCCTAAAAGTGCAACAATTTTATGCAATGATTTTACGTCACGTTTTTTGTCACGCTTTAAATCAGGCTTATTTTAAAACCTATGTTTGGTATCATTCTTCTCAGAATTTATCGAACTTTAATGTGATGTTGTTAGATTTTCAGATTCTTATTCCGTTTTTAAATTATAAACTAAAATATCAAGGAAGTCATGGGGCGACCCATTAGGCCACAACTTGGGGTTGGGCGCTGAAGGCGCCAGGTGAGCTTGTACCATATCTTTAAATAGAATCGGTTTCTCTAATGGAGCAGCTCAGCTGTGGGATAGATGAGGGCCCAGCGCCCGACCCCAGGTTTGGCGAGCGAAGTGAGCAGTGGGCGGAGCCTCCTAGTGTACATATAAATTTACAAAACCGATGAGCTAAAAATAAAAATATTATCAGTTTATTCTAATTTGTGTTTTTATAAAGAAATTGATGCTCATCACCAAGATGGAGGGGACCATTGACAAGTATTTTTTACCTTATGTTCAGTGCTGCCAGAGTAAATTACTATGCTGGTAAAAGCAGATTCAGAAAATTGATGGGAAACCATTGTTTCCTGCCTGTCAACCCTGTAGATGAACAATCCATCACAATACAGTATAAATAAATTATTTTGTTTCAAGAAATTTCCTAAAATGCACAAGTTCTTCACTGTCCTGTATTTGATTTAAAAAAAAAAAGTTTAAGGAGAATAGTAGGACAGATCACAGCATAAGAAGTTGTGGACCTTTCTTATGGTACAAAAAAAGAAGACACAATTATTTATCTACCCAGAAAATAGTGGAGATGGTTTCCTGCACTGAGTAGCACCACTCTGGAGACAGAAAGGGCCCACAGAGTTTTTGCCAACCTAAACAAAGCCTCACATTCTCACCATCTGGCTTTTATTAGATGTAGAAAGGCAGCATGTGAAGACTGAGTTATCAAGAGAGCAAAAAGTAGGCCTGTAACCATTCTTGCTTTTCCCGGTAGCTTTGAAGTTTAGTCTGGGTGACTCCCATCGACTATTCAATACCTCAGAACTGAGGAATACAATACAAAGGAAATATAATAAGCAACTTTTGCAAATGATTTCCTTAAAAAAAAGCTTTTTTAAAGTTTATGTATATTTGTACACTATTTATTGTTAAGAATAGAACTAGGTAAAGATAAACAGAGCTAACTGAACGCTTTTGTATAACATGATAGCACATGACTTACTGAATCTTTTCTTGTCATAGAAGACTGGCAGAATAGCACTTAATAGATAAGCCTCCTTCAAATATTTTTGTTAGCATTACTGATGAGTGTTTAGCATCAATACAGTAACCTCTATAGACACAAAGCAACATCTGAAATTGCCTTTCATGAAATTACTTACGTTCAGAAACTATGAGTAAATAGTCAGAGATACAAGTAAAGGACAAAATATTAGAGACTTTATTGCACATTTTATTTTTTGACATTTTCTTTTCACAGTTTAAACATAAATGTTGTTTCAAGTTTATGAATTTATGCTTTAATAATAGCAGAAAATAAACAAAAAAAGAAAAAAACTGCAAAAAAATTGGACCCAAACTTTCAATGCATCGCCATCAAAACAGAAAAATAGCTGTTGGTGAGGAGCAGTATTCCCTTTACAGCTGTCAACCTTAGGACTGCTTATTCTTTCCATCTCACAATTGACTACTAGGCTCTGGCATACTAATTCTCTCATCAAGATAACAGAATATTTGATTTAAAAATTTCTAATTAACTAACAGGTACCACTTGACTTCACTTTCCTGTTTTTAAAAAATGATTATAAGAGGAGACATGTACAGCTATGTTTTATAGATGACCCTGGCTACAAATAGGTGGTATTTATACCGGTGCAAATATCATTAGCTAGTGAAGTTATTTGTTAATCCTAAAAAGCTAGTGAAAAAACAGAGAAAAACAACCAGATAAATGTTCCTTTATTAATTTCCAATTCCATTAGAAGTTATTTCACTCATTTTGTAAAGCCACTTAGATCATTACAGAGCTGCAACCACAATAAAACACATAGCAGTGAAATTAAATAAAGGGCAACACATTACAAAGAATTTTATTTTTCGTTATGCAGTAAGAGGAATGCAGCTATATATGTGTTATTAAAGTAAGATTGTTCTCTCTGACAGTAATTTAAAGAAATATAGCTACGCTGAACGCACTGAAACAATGCTTTCCATGATTGTGTACTTTTAAAGCAGAGTTTCAATAAAGATTACCAAAAATATTATTATTTCTGTTACAAACCTAGATAAATACTACAAAGCACACACTGTACGTGTTATAAACAACTACATTGACATTGGTGATATAGAAATACAAATGTGTGAATACAGTATATTTTGTGCAAATACTGCTATTGAGTAAAGAAGATTTGGTGAAGTACTAAGCAAAAAGGCCATTGTGAAAGTATGACTAATATAAAATAGAAGGAAGACATTTCTAACATTTTGAGGAGGCGATAAGATTTTTTTAGCTTCACACTACTGAAGGTCAAAACTGTTGTTGTACTGCATTGTTCAGTCCATTCTGTACTGTTCTCTAACATTTTAAAGTAGCATTTAATGTTAAAGTACCATTCTTCAGGCTTATTTAAGTATCTATTTACAAGTGAATAAATTAGTATGGTAGCAGAGTGGGTGTAGGCCAGGTTTGAATTCCTAACCTGGTCACTGTCTCGTGGAGTTTGTACATTCCCTATATGCCAAGCAGTAACAGGAATATTATTCATGATCATAATAAACAAAGAAGAAAGGACAAAAAGAACCAAAAGAAACAGACTACTCACACAGAAGCAGCAGCATGTTGATTGGTACTACCACACAAGACCCATTACCACAAAGCAGAGGTCAGGACACAAAAGTAGTAAGAAAAGCAGTCAAAGAAAACTAAGAGAATGGTCAAAGATTTACAAAGCCCCTTTCACTGCCCACACTCCTGTATCAGCTCAGTGATAGTAAGTACAAAACGAAGAGAATGATAAGCACAGTTAGATATTGCAGCAGTCTTTTAACAATAAATGATCCAGGGAAGAAAAAGTAATGCTAACACATAATGTCATGAGTGCAATTACATGCGAACCACACCAAGCGACAAATGTAGGCAAATCCCAAACAGTTCAGACCAGATAGTGGAAGCTACATATGACATATAACAAAGCAGACTAATGTCAAACACCTTGTGAGCCTCCTGTAATATGGTGTACTTTAATTCGTAACCAAACTCAATATAAACAGACAAAACAGTTTGAGTAACTATTACGTGGGAAAGAACCCTGTAATATTGCATGCTTTGATTTTCCAAAGTCATCTGTGACTTTACTTGTAGGCCTCTAAAGCCTCAATATTTCTTGACCAGTGCTACTGAGATAATACCATACTAGCAGCGGATTTAGACCAGAATACGTAGTACAATACTAAGAAGAGAGCTAGTCTTGTTTTGGATTCATGTTCCTACACAGTTTACTAAGGTGGCCATCTGATTTCTGGTGTTGTACCGGCAATTAACATCTTCTCCTTTCTCCGTTACCAAGGAGCCGATACACAGGAAATGATACTAGAGGACAGGAAAAAAATATGTCCTCATGTAGACTTATTAAAAAATAATTGCAATTGTGTTAAGCTACGTTAGATCACAGTGACTCGTTACTATAAACATTATTCATTTTAAGCACATGAAAAGGCCCTGAAATCCCAATACGGAAAGTAATGATAGTAGGAGGTATACGAATGATATCTGAAGCCTAATTATCTCTCTGTAACTAATTTTCCAATGATGTAGATAATACAGAAGAGTTAATACTTGTCATTACGTTAATACTTGTCAATACATTCATTATGTGCCTAGCTTTTCCTAATAAACAAATTAATCCCATAGTCATCTAAGTACAGGTAGTCCCCAGGATATGGACATCCAACCTACGACATACGAACGGGGCCGCCTCAGTAACTGCCACTCCGTCATCTTCTGCCTGGGGACGCTGCCTGGACGAAGGCTGGAGGGGGGCGATTTCGCTGCTCGCAAAGTGTAGCGTCACCTCGGGCGGCTCCCGGCGGCAAGCTGTTTCACTGCCTGCCTACCACACACGACTACCTGTTCATTCTAGGTGGGCGGCTGGTAAGGCTGCAAGCGGTGACCCGGTTGTGGCTGAACGGAGGCCATTTAGGGTGAACGGGGCGGCAGGGGGTAGCATTGTAGTGTGCCTCGGATGGCTGTGTATTGAATGGGGGCGGTGGTGCAGCGGACATTGCAGACAGCATACTGTAGTGGAGGTGACTGTGAGGTGGGCTCGTGAACCGCCCCTCGCTGCCCCCATTCATTTTCAATAGCAAGCCTGCTTGTACTTTTACACACAGTTGTCTCTTCTCAGTATAGGGTGGCCCAGATTTAATTATGCAGATCCAGATCGTCTGGATGACTTTGATTTATGCAGGGATGATTGCAGTTCAGCGCGAAGACGATTTTTCATGTCGTCAGTTCGCACACTTTTCGATGGTCTGGGATTTTTCGGGTGATTTTCTATGTAATAAACTGAATAAGTTATAGCGTAATGAAAATTGCATAATTAGATCTGGACCACCCTATACATCAGACGTGTTGATGTCTGGTGCCTTTCTGCTGTGATAATGACCACAGTGCTGTGCAGAAGAGCTCATCTTAATCTTTTGTGTTCATCCTTCAAGAATGTCTCTGAAACACAAATCTGATGCAAGTGCTGGTGATACAGCAAAGAAGAGAAAAAACATCACCATTGAAAATAAATAAGAAATAATAAAAAGGTCAAAAAGAGGTGAAACTCCATCATTTATTGGCAGAGCACTTGGTTACAGTTGGTCAACAATAGCATTTATTAAAATAATGTACCTGTTCTGACTTACATACAAATTCAGCTTAAGTACAAACCTACAGTCCCTATCTCATACGTAACCTGGGGACTGCCTGTATATAAAATACCTAAACAGAGGCTGTACAAAATTAATAAAGAATGTCTTATTGCAGCACAAACTTTACAGTGGAGCAAAATCTTTATATAATACATATTGTGGAAGATATAATAACAGCTCTGGAAAACACCTGGAAAGATACCTACTGTACTTAACACTCCAACAGAATACAGTATGGAAGAAACTGGTAGCATCTTTAACACACTTTCTGAACAGATGGCCAAGTGATTTCTTAATTAGGGATGCCAACTGTGTGTCTTTTTACTAAAGATTAATGGTTAAATGCATGTTGATCTCTATTTTTTTTTTGTTTCTTATATTAAGTAATAAATATATTTGACTCAGTATTACACTACACGTAAGTCCAAATATAAATATTAAATATGGTTTCCATATTTTTTGTAGTGGCATATTGGTGCTTTTTCATGTCTGATGCATGCAGAATTCACATTGTAACATTACCCACTATAATAAGTGCATTAAACCTGCTAACGCAGTGGTCGAAGCTAGTATTCAAATTTGTTCTCCTTCTCCAACTCCAAAAAGCATGCTACTACTGCACTTAGTCTTAGAACTTAGTCCTAGTCTTTGTCTGCTGCTAGTCTGTAGCTCTGGTGCATAATGCAAGAGCGCTAAACCTGAAAGGTAGCATTGTTAACGTAAGTACATACTAAAACCAGATTAGCACAGGATCATCCCAAACTAATAGCAAACTGCAACTGAACCCATATGTCCAGTGATAGCCACTACAACTGCAATTAGTCAAAAAAACATATGCTACTCAGTTTACAAAAAGTCAATTTTACAACTAGCAGTTAACATATTATAGTAGTAATATTTTTTTGTTTATTGTTTACGTGTGAGCTGGAATTATATACTTTTCTGATAAAAAGAATTATAACAATATAGTGAAACATTTTCATGCACCAATTTATAATTCAAATTCAAATAATTTCTTGATCCCTTTTGTTTTTCCATCCATCCATTATCCAACCCACTATATCCTAACTACAGGGTCGCGGGGATCTGCTGGAGCCAATCCCAGCCAACACATGGCGCAAGGTAGGAAACAAACGACGGGCAGGGTACCAGCCCACCACAGGACGCACACACACACATATATACACACGTACACCAAGCACACACTGGGGACAATTTAGGATCACCAATGCACCTAACCTGCATGTCTTTGGACTGTGGGAGGAAACCAGAGTACCTGGAGGAAACCCATGAAGACATGGGGAGAACATGCAAACTCCACGCAGGAAGGACCCGGGAAGCGAACCTGGGTCTCCTGTGAGGCGGCAGCACTACCCACTGCGCCACTGTGCCACCCTTTGCTGTTCCCAAGATGTGATTTTACATTCAGTATTTATCCTGGCTTACTCCCCGCTAGGATCCAAGTCCAGCTGTTTTGGTCTTACGACATATAACAACATTTCTTTAGAGTTGTAATTTAAAATTATGTTATGTGATTTATGTGTTGTCACTGCATGTTAACATTGCATATGATTCTGATGTTTTAAAATGGCAGTTTGCTAATGTTTGCTGCAATGATAATTTACCCTGTAGCTATCATTGGCATACACTTTAAATTCTTTTTTAGTTTTACTGGCTGAGGAAGCTCTTACAGTGTTGTGCACATTGTTGACCCACATGGTTGGAAGGCTCTGCAAACACTGGTTAAAATATTATCACTGCCTCTGTTGTCTGTGAAACAGAAGAATTCAGGCCACTACTTACATGGTAGATAATCAGTTCTACCTTGTCTACAGTACAGTCAAATACAATTCAAGGTATTGTGTAAAGAAGTACTTCACATTAGTCATGGTATTCTGTAAGGCTCCCAGTGACAGGAACCCTGTTTTGTTTATATCTGTTCATTACTTTGCTAAAACTTTAAGAACCTACATTCAACTGAATACTGAAATGAATTCATTATACATTTGCAGAAAAACATTGACTGATATCTTTATTTGAACGCAAAAATTCTGCAGTTCAAAGAAATGCTTAGGTTATTAAGTGACAATTCTGCTTAAATTCCAATGAGCACAAGTACATAGGAGGTAGCCACAGAACCTTTGTAAAAACTGCAACATTATTGCAAAAAGGTTCCTAATTGTATTTACTCTCTGATTAGTTTCCCTGTATTTTATTTTATTTGAATATATATACTGCTCAAAAAATTAAGGGGAGCCTTAATCAAACATCAGATCTCAATGAAAGGTATACTCAATTGGAAAATCTTTACTGAGTAATACTGTGTAATTCATTGAGTACAAAATGGTGTAACATTGGTCAATGGAAACCAAAATCACCAACTCAATGAAGGCTGGATTCAACATCACACTGAAAATCAAAGTCAAAAATTGAAATCACAGGCTGATCCAACTTGCGTGAATTTCATCATGGCAGCTCATAATATGACTTTATTGTGTATGGCTCCCACATGCCTGCGTGCACTCCTGACAACATCTGGGCATGATTCTCATAAGACGGCAGATGTTGTCCTGTTGAATCACCTCCCAGATCGTGATCAGGGCATCAGTGAGCTCCTCAACAATCTGTGGCTGTACTTGGCTTCATCGGATGCACCAATACATAACATCCCAGAGGTACTCAATTGGATTCAGGTCTGGGGAACATGCGAGCAAGGCAATGGCATCAATGCCTTCATCATCCAGGAACTGCCTACACACTCTGGCCACTTTAGGCCAGCCATTGTCCTGCACCAGGATGAACCAGGGCCCACTGCACCAGCATGTCTGACGATGACAGTGAGGATTTCATCCCAGTACCTAACAGCAGTCAGGGTACCATAGTCTAGCACATGGAGGTCTATGCGGCCCTCCAAGGATATAACTCACTAGACCATCACTGACCCACCGCCAAACCAGTCATCCTGGATGATGTTACAGGCTGCATAATGTTTACCATGGCGTCTCCAGACTATTTCACATCTGTCACATGTGCTCAGTGTGAACCTGCTCTCATCTGTGAAGAAAACAGAGCACCAATGGCAGAGCTGCCAATTGTGATATTCTCTGGCGAGTGCCAATTGAGTGGCATGGTGATGGGCTGTGAGCACATATCCCACTAGAGAATATTGGGCCCTCATGCCACCCTCTTGGAGTGTGTTTCTGACAGTTTGATCAGAAATATGAATGCCAGTATCCAGCTGGAGGTCATTTTGTAGGGCTCTGTTAGTGTTCCTCCTGTTCCTCTTCACACAAAACAGTAAATACCCAGTCCTGCTAGTAGGTTGATGCCCTTCCATGCCCCTGTCCAGCTCTCCTTGTATAACGGCCTGTCTCCTGGTATTTCTTCCATGCTCGTGAAACTGTGCTGGAAGACACAGCATACTGTCCTGCAACGACACATATGAATGTGCTATCCTGGAGGAGCTGGACTACCAGTATAACCTGAATCAGATGCAGGTACTACCTCGTGCTACCAGTAGTGACAAGAACAGTAGCAAAATGCAAAACTAGTGAAGAATCAGTCAAGAAGGATAAGGAGAGAATAATTGTCTGTGATAACCACCTGCAAAACCAGTCCCTTTTTGGGGGTTTGTCTTGCTGTTGTCACTCCAGTTCACCTGTTGTCACTTTCATTTGAAGCAAAGCGAGTGAAGTTGATACACATTCTCTTATGCTTCCTAACTGGATAGAATGATATGCCTAAAGCTTAATTGACTTAGTGTTAGACTGTGATGATCATGTGTTCTCTTAATTTTTGTGAACAGTGCATCATAGTCTTAGTATAGAATAATTACATTTTCTGAAGGACCAAGAGTTAAATAATGACTTAAAATTTACAAACATCACTTGGGTTTACATACTAAGATAAATATCTTATGTTGTTTTAACTCTAAATACTGCAACCAGGTATGAATATTCTAGATGGCAATACCTAAAGAACAATCAAAATAAGTACATTGTCTTACTGATGTAGACAAATAGCCAGCAAAAGATTGACTTAATTTGGACCTGAGGTCTGCACTTCTCACAACTTTATGCTCATTTTGTATGACTTTAGCAGAGGAATTTGACTAGATAGCCAAGAAACATTCCCTCAAATCATATGCTACACATTTTACAAGGGAACAGATAACAACAGACAGCGCCTCATTAACCAAGAGCCACCACCAGCAACAGTGTTATGATTTTGCATCTGTGTAATTTTTGTTGTCTGTTATAATCTTCTCCTAGGACTTACTTAGTTTTATTTTATTTATTTTAAAAAATGTGTATTTCCATTTTACTTTCATTTTTGGCTTTTAATTTAATTTGTGGTTAGTTATTTTATTTTTTCCTTATATTTTGTAAAATCCATAGTCACTTCTTGTTTTTTAAGCTTAAGTCTTATTTTGGGTAGTTGTACCCTTTACTACGGGGAAATTCCCAGAAGTTGCATTACATGTATCTTTGACAATTACATTTGGTTTATATATTGGGCAAGTCTTCTTGTTTATTTTAGTCTTACATCTCTTGATCCGGTTCTTAACTTGCCCTTGCATCTTCCTAGTTTTTCATCTGTAGCACAACAACCAGGTCCACTCATTCTTTATATATACTACCCAAGCAGATTATGGGCATGGAAAAAAACAATGAAACAACATGTGCTCACTTAGATCATATTCACGTAAGCAACAAATGGGTTAATATCCTAAGAAACTGCCAGGTTCATAAGTGATCATACATAAGTTCTATCCACTGAATGACAGTCAAAAGAATCCAACAGCAAGTTGCCACTGATCTAACATACTGGGTCACCTTTGGAACCTGAACTAAGAAACAAATTAAAGGTGCTTAAGACCACTGAGAATAGCTAAGACCTACAAAATATGATGACCTGGATAATGAGTGCAAAACGTAATGTCATAACCTGGTAAGCAATAAACCATCAATCTCCAGAACCAACCTGAACAAGCCAGAAGTTATCATTGGCCACAAAAACTTGCCCTGTGCAAGAGGTGGAAATATCTTACTGAAAAATTTGACGTAATCTACCATAACGTTGCAAAAAAAAGTTAGATTTGAATGCCAGGAATAACCACCCTAATCACACGTGAAAGAAGAAAATCTAGGGATGTGACTTGGCTCCAACATCACAAGTACTGTTGAAGGACTGGACAAAAGCTTTTAGAAACTTTCAAAAGAGTCAAATAAAACACAATCTGGAAAGCCACCTGAATTAGTGGCCAAGGAAGTTAGAATCAACATGAATAACATTTCACATATAGAATGTAGATAGATAGATTTTGATAGATAGATGGATAGATAGATATATAGATTCTTTATTAAATCCAAGGGGAAATTCACAAATTTAAAAATTTAAATTCACATTTAAAGCAATGGAACAGCTTTACCTCAAAAGAGTTTTTGGTCCTGTGGCAGACGACCAGGAACCTTGCCCCACCAGGACACCAGGAGAAGGGAAGGACTGGGAGAGGGGCAATATCTTCCCTGGGATGCAAGAGGGCAGACCCCCTGGATTACATCAAGGCCACGGATGGGGAGCTTGGAAGCTTAACCCTGTTGGAGTCTGTGGCCACCACCTGGGGGCACCTGGACGATCCCAGAACCCTGGATAGCAGCACTTCCGCCACACCAGGAGGAACCAAATGCAAATGGAGTACTTCTGGATGCAACATAAAAGGAGTCGAGGAGATCGGAGGCTGGAGAAAGAAGACAGAGGTTGCTTGAGAGGAGTGGAGGCGGCATAAGAAAGGAAAGGACCGTGAGCATTATTGTGGTGCATTGTGTACTGTGTTGTATTGAACAGAACTGTAATTAAATGTGTGTGTTCTGGACATCTGGCTGTCTCTGTGTCTGTCTGTGTCCGGGCATCTTTCACAGTCCGAACAAAGAAATAACAGTTGGTGTGCTCAAGCATGTTGGAAATTACATCTGAATCCAGATCTAAGTGATGTTCCATCAGGTACTGTATACAGTTCATTTTCAGCTCAAAAGCAATTGAAGTTCACATCAAAGTACACAATAAAGCTCTCCTTAATTAATATATGCCTTATATACAGATGGGTGTATGTGGGAATTTTCAAATCAGGACATCAGGCCAATCCAAAATAAAGGTGCACATTCAAAATAGCTGTTGTTCTTCTTGACTTATGTCAACTTCAGAAAGGTATTTTTAATGTAAAGGGACATGTTTTCTGTTCTCTGCTAGTATGGAATCCCAAAGAAATTTCTGAAAGTAATTAAACTACTCAACAGTGTTTTATTCAGCAGAGTCATTGTGCATGGACTACTCTCTGATAAAGTTGAAAATCAGGGTGCTCCAGTACAATGCCTTTGCATTTCAATTCTTTTCTCTGCCATCAATTGCATTGTGAAAAACATAGAAGAAACACAGAAATTGGTACACACTTTAAGCGTGGTTCATTGATCTGGACAATGCAGGTAACTTTGCTCTTTTGGAAGAATCACCCAATGTTGCATAGAAAACAGCTGAAAGAAACCTGTAACCACAGCATTTTAGATGAATGAAGGATTCTGATTTACACCACACACTCCTTTCTTAGGTCTACTTAGGATTTCTTAAAAAAATATGGTTCTGCTACTTGCTTGCAAGTGAACCTGAGGTACAACACAATGGCATCTGAGTAAGTGGTGTGCAAGTTTTTTTTTTTTTTTGAAGAACAGTTTTATATGTTGCAATAATAATTTTCTTTATTTTTTCATTTTTATTGTTCTGTAAAGACATTTGTATCTCTGTTTAACCAAAATTACCAAAGCTCAGCAGCTCCAGTTTGCTTCATGGGATTCTGGCAAAAGCTTAATGCTTTGAAATGATTCCACAGACAAAATATCTTCGTTTTAAAACTTTAGTAAAAATTCAAAGTAAAACAACTAACACAAAAATAGAGAAAACAGAAGGTTCTGTTTAAGGTTAATATATTGTTTGTTACTTTAAGTTCTGTCATACAGCTGAACCATTTCTAAACGTTCAGAAAACTGTACTCTATCCCATTTTCATGCTGTAAATGGGTCTTTCAGTCCCTGCTAACACTGGAACCTGTTCTAAACAACAACTGACTCAATTAACACACTGTATCTTAGTTATAGCAAGAAATTTCCCACTCTGATTAACTTACAGGGGGTAAAAAGCTATATCATTGTCTACAGCTATGAAAGAAAATTATATTCTATTCAAAATAAGCAAACCCTAATATGAATTTCACTTAAAGCATTAACTTTCTAAGATTGGCTCTTACAGCATTATTAAAACTGCATAATGCAATGCAATCTTTGCTATTTGCTATTGTCATTGGATGTTTTTGCTCTGTTAGCTATGTTTAAAGAAGGAAGGCATAATTCCAAGTGACAATAACAGACTGAAGTAGTTTAAGATTTCTACTTGCCCCTCTGTTTTAAACATTTATGTTTGAAAGAAAACACCTACTTTTAACCATTGTGTCTACTTTTAATTAAATCTCAGTTGATGTCCTTAACTTGCAAATTAAAGGACAAACAGAACAGGAATCAAATAAATAATATCTCAATATACAATAGATATTAAAGAGGAAGAAAAAGAGAATAGCGATCAGATACTTTCTGAAAAGTTTATGAGCAGTTATATTTAAACCTGTGTGAGATCTCCTCAGTGGTTTAACTCTTTGAGGGCTGAATATTTTTTGCAGGCAACTCCATTTTCTGAAAAGCACACAAAGCAAAGGCTTCACATGTAATTCAACGTAAAATGTCTGTTGCTGTGGCTGGTGTCGGCTCCATCTTCAGATCACAATTGGGAAAAAATTGGAGACCGACAAGTCAGAGTCCAATTTGGTGATAATACGCAAAACGTCATCCACGGACTATTTTGCTTTGTGCATTCGATTTGGTCTGTTGTCATATGTCAATGCCATTTTATAGAGAGGTTGTTTGCTCTTTGCTACTCACGCATGCACAGGGAATCGAGGACAAATCAACGAAGTTAACTTTCCTTCTAGCAAAGAGAGTTGAACTAAAGAGTTTACGACTGATTACCGTCCTCTACCCCTGAATTTCGACAAAAGTCAACTTCAGCCCTGAAAGAGTTAAAGAAGCTATAGAATTTTTCATGCCCATGAAAATGAGGTGCATGAGGTCTCTGTTAATAAAATATCTTACCTATGCTGATGTGCAACCGGTAACTCCAGCAGAACCAGATTTTTTCCAGTCTGCTTTCTAAGGAACTACAAACACATAACTCTTTAATACTTTTACTTTAACAATGACTCATGCCAGGAAAGGTATATCACCTATTATGAAAAGAGTTGATGAAATGTAGTTACAGCCATTTGTTCTATGCTCATCTCATTATAAGCTTACACAGACCTCCAGGAACGTGATCTATGATGATCCAAAGCCAGCATTTTGAAACCAGTGGCAATTTTCTGGTTTCAGGTTCACTTTTGGATAAATTGTGTTTTCAAGCTCATTTTCGTTCCCTTGTTACCAACTTTGACCCTAATTATGTGTTGTACAAATCCCCCAAAAATACAGTGTATCATGATATACAGTTAATTATGTATCCTTTGGTAGAACCCTAACCCTAACCCTAACCTTCTTCTCCCAACCCCAAAGTTCTAGCGAAAATTAAAAATAATATACAGAACTGGATGGATACTAACATGTCCATTCTAAAACAACATTATGAGGGGATAATAAAGGATATATTAAACAGGGTCACTCAGGTGAATGAAATAATAATTTATAGGGCAATAAGTTTCGCTAGAAATAGGTATAAGAAAAAATTAACTGCTTCTTCTGCACAATATTTCAGGAATATTTTATTTTCAAGATTAACAGATGCAAAGATCCAATCAGAGCCCTCTTCTGGACCAGATGATCAAGAAGAGTCCAACTTTGGAACAAGTCAACATTTACCATCTACATCGGTTTCTGTACAGATTGATTCTCTTATTCAGAACAGGTAATAGTCATTCATCTCTCTCAAACAGATATTTTGGTAGTAGAAACAGACTCTAACTCTCCCAGTGAAGATGATGGAGTAAGTATAACATCTACTATAACAGCTATAACAACTGAACCTAATATGTCCCGTCCATTGTCTCCTTCAAAAGATTCAGGTTTATTGGACGCCTCCTCAAAATCAACAATTGGCAACCAAGGTACAAATACCCAAAACACCTAAAACAAAATGATGGACAATGATGAATGGTGATCAATCTAAAAACAACTTATTGGATACCACTAATTCTGATTGTCCTTCTACTACTTAAAAAATACACACCATTTCTAATAAGTGTCTAAATTTAAGATAATGGTGTCCGGTATTTAAACAACCCGTCTATTTCCTGGGGGACAAATTATTGTATAATTTGGGTCCAGTTCAACTAAATAACCTCCAAGTAGAAATAGCTGAGAGATACACTATGCTGGAATCTATTTACTTTTTTTAAGAAACTAGCCCCTCAAAACCAGGTTTGATATTCTTTCTTTCAACTTGGTGTGACTGATATAATTCAGAAAGGGGAATTAGGTTTAAATCTAATTGTAGAATCCTTTAAGGTCCTGGCTAAATGTTTTCCAACAGCAAATATATTCACATTGCAGGCTCCTATTTTTAGTGGTGACCCAAGAATAATACAAAGAATTCACAAATATAATTCTGAAGGGAGAGGTTATGATTGTGTGCTTTTAAATAGTGTAAAATTAATAAAAGTTTCAAAATATACATTCCATTTTACCCAAAAGACAGCAAAGAATGTTTATTATATTTATCAATTGTGGAGGTTGATAAGCCCCTCCGAAATCTTTTGAAAATTTAATGTATATTTACAATTCCTAGGATTACAATCATTTTTAATAGTGACCTATAATTTAGTTAAAATTATTTCTCATACCCCTCACCCCAAACCCTAACCTTAAAATTAGTAAGATAAGACCCCTTATGCTAATAAGATCTCATAAGGGTCTCTAATGTTAAACTTAGCCCTTAGGTTAAGAATGTTTAATAAAGGCTTTAATAGTAATAAGAATTTAATTTTAAGGTCTACCCCCAACCCGACCCTGAACCTAAAGTCTTTGAAATAGGGCCCCTTATGTTAATTAAACCTCCTACAGGTTCCCTAAAGTCAGTCTCCTCTGAAATATAAATTTATAAGGTATACCCCCAACCCTTGACCCTAACCTTAAAAATTAGTAAATATTAAGTCCCTAATATTAAGTCCTAAGATTTTAGTATTTATGACTACCTCTTTTTATTTTAACCCTAATTTTAATGTTTAATTCTTATTTCAACCCCTAATTTAGAATAAATGTATATTAAGATTATATCTTAATGTTATTTTCTAGCAAATTCATATCATACCTATTTCTAAAAGCTATTTCCTGTTACTGTATGTATCAGGATCTGTAGATGTTCAAAATCTTTATAGCATGTCAGGAATATTTTTTCATATTTACATTCTTCATATTTTTTAGTTGAATACTTCATGATGTTTGGAGGTTTACAAAATGCCATTGCAGCAATGTTGGTACACATGCACTAATTGGTGACACAGTTATACTCAATTTATTTAAGAGTGAAGGATTGTAGCTATCCCATTTTAAAAATGAAATTTAATTAACTAAAAGACTTTCTTTTCAGTTTAATAAGAATTTTAGATTTACAGCTTAGCTTGCTCACATCTACAAATTTAGTTTTGCTCCTTTAAGGAAATTCACAAGATTGATTAACAGTTGCTTACTGGATGCTGATTCAGTTTATTGTTTCAATCCTCTGCTACTTGAGCTCAAAAAGAAACATATGCATGCTAGTGATGCTCCGATTGATCTGCTACAGTCGATCGACTATATATGACTCCATCAGTGATCAATAAATTAGCTGATTTCAAAAAACAATCTCTTCAGAACCTGTTTTCAAAGCTTTACAGTAATTTTGTTGTTGTGTTCCTTTATGTAAGGAATTATGGTACATGTCATTTTGTTGATGAACGTCCTGTAAACAGAGAACTGACACTTAGACTTTTGGAGAGACTGAATGCATGAACAGTAGCTTTTACATTAAAGAAAGTGGAGTAATAAACTAAGAAAGGGGAATTTGAGGAGTTGCTCATTGCATGGAGAGAAATGGCAATGTGTAACAAAAAAGAGGTGAGCCTTAAACAGAAATTAAAAGAGAATGCGTCTGAAGATATATATATATATATATATCTTTTTGTACCATATTTCTTTCATCTGTTTATTTCTGCCATGGTTACTGAAGGGTATATATACAGGTTCAAGTATGTCCTTCATTTCTGTAAAAACACTATTTCAGGAAGCATGTTCCCCATGCTGGAGACTGTACTATGATAGGAAGTTGTGATCTATTTTGCTTTTATTCCAGGGAGCTATAGATGTCTCACTAAGACATAGCTGTCTGGTCATCTTAAGCCATCTGTCTCTTGTTTTGTGCCTATTAAGCAATCAACTCGATGAGACGGTCATATTCCTGTGTTTGTCTGAGTTTTTGATATTTTTTTAATCTCCATTCAAAATATTAAATTAACTGGGGACATAAATGAGCTTGATGTGATTAATGTGCAAAACATTATGAAACTATGGGGTAATATGATTTGCCCATAGGCAACTACACCATAAAAAGTTACAAACCCAGAACAAGACTAACCCTAAACCCCAAATCCTAAAACATTCAGTAATCAATAAATCACATTACAACCAGAAGACATAAAAAAGAAAATTACACACATACACACTATGTGCCCTGTTAACACAGTACCAGTAAAATTGTTTAATAACCCAATTATTCACAGAAACTTGATTTCTAAAATGCCATGTAAACCCTTATTCTGATTAGAGAAATTAAACTATTGGCTTCCGATAAATCTAGGTATCAGGGGTAGATTTCTCCATGGATAGTACGATTATGTGGCCATGCAAACCCATAACCAGGTTACTGTTAATGATTTTATAATCTGCACATTGTCTTTCAGCAGCCACAGGTAAAATTGTCCACAAAATAAAAAAAGGGGAAAATGTTTGTGCAGTCACATTATTCCTTCTTCTGACTGAAATAATCTGTCTTAATATTTCAGAAATCACTAAATTTGTGTTGCTGAGCAGAGCTAAGCTCAGTAGCACAATCTCAAGAGTTGAAGGGTAACACATTAAACGTAAAGTGTGCACAATCTTGAGAGCAGTAGTGTTAAACGTAAAGTCTGTTAAGTAGTCCGATTACTTTTTAAACTAATGAGTAACCTAACACATATCTTATTGAGTTAAAAATACCTATGTTATAATTATTTCAGCAACATTGGGTGTAAGGTAACCACGTGCATGCTTAGCCATCTAACAATGATTACTGAACTGCAGATTTATGTTAATATATTTACCTCAAACTTCATTAAACAGAACACTGTGAGAATTACACAAAACTAACTTATTTTTTCATAGATATATCTATAAAGGTAGAAATTTTTATTAATTACTTAATTTTTTTACTTCAGTGAATAATTTTGAGACCAAAACGCAAAAGGTTCCTTGATTACCTGGTTATCAGCAATTATATAAAGCAAGCAATTTTAATGTAATAACTGTCAAATGAAGCTGTGTTTTATTGATGTTGACTAGCTTCATTAATTATTATGTGCTGGAGGCACCTGAGCAATCAGGGCCAATTAAAGATGTTCATTTGGATCAGCTGACTTTAAGGTGCCTGGAGAAATGCATGGTCGAGGACGATAACAAGGAGATGGTGTCAGAGTCAAAAAATCTTAGATGTGAACAGGTGCTACCCCACAGAAAGAGGTTTGCCAACAGCACAGGCACCACCAGGTTTGTGTGTGGCAGCCAAGAAACCTGAATAGAGGAGAGTGAGAGAGACGGGCACAATAGCAACAGGACAGGCTCTGTACATGTCAGTGGTGGAACAGTGAGGCTGCTAAAAGGTGGTGTGTATGTGCTCCCCAGAAGCGTGCAAAAGAGGCTCAGAAATTGGCAAAAAATGCAACGTTCCTCCAGGATTAGAAAGTATAGGCAATCCAACAACTGACAGGGATATCTGTAGCGCAATTAAAAGAAAGAGTGATTCTAGAGATTGTAGACCACTGTTGTAAGAAGATAGGTTTGACAGACGGTGTCCCTATAGGTCATTAACAGAATACGGACTGCCCACTAAAACTGTGTTTCTCAAACTTTATGGCACTGCATCCTAGGTTTACGTTTTCAAGTTCACTGACAGCCCACAGACAGCAACTGAAGAATTAAGGGGATGGGAGTTTATTCCTTTTGGTGAACTAAGCAAGATTTGTGCTTGGTGTGATGACTGCAGTTGGAAGCTGCCCCGCAGCACTGTTCATTGCTTTGAAAGATGGGGGGAGGATCACATCGGTAACCCACGACCCAGATGTTGAGAAATTCTACACTAAAAGACAAGCTTAGGGAGGACTGGCAATAGGCTAGCATACTATATTCCATTAACTAGGGGGCAGCATTGTCTTACACCTGAATGGAAATGTGTAGTTGCAAGGCTATCTGGAAGTTTTGGCACATTAAGGGCAACTGAAAGTTCAGAGGTATAAGAAACACCAGGCTTGCTAATGGGCTTTTAGTCTGGTGTACAGTGCATCCGGAAAGTATTCACAGCGCATCACTTTTTCCACATTTTGCTATGTTACACCCTTATTCCAAAATGGATTAAATTCATTTTTTTTCCTCAGAATTCTACACACAACACCCCCATAATGATAACGTGAAAAAAGTTTACTTGAGGTTTTTGCAAATTTATTAAAAATAAAAAAAACTGAGAAATCACTTGTACATAAGTATTCACAGCCTTTGCTCAATACTTTGTCAATGCACCTTTGGCAGCAATTACAGCCTCAAATCTTTTTGAATATGATGCCACAAGCTTGGCACACCTATCCTTGGCCAGTTTTGCCAATTCCTCTTTGCAGCACCTCTCAAACTCCATCAGTTTGGATGGGAAGCGTCGGTGCACAGCCATTTTAAGATCTCTCCAGAGATGTTCAATCGAATTCAAGTCTGGGCTCTGGCTGGGCCACTCAAGGACATTCACAGAGTTGTCCTGAAGCCACTCATTTGATATCTTGGCTGTGTGCTTAGGGTCGTTGTCCTGCTGAAAGATGAACTGTCGCCCCAGTCTGAGGTCAATTGCGCTGTGGAGCAGGTTTTCATCCAGGATGTCTCTGTACATTGCTGCAGTAATCTTTCCCTTTATCCTGACTAGTCTCCCAGTTCCTGCTGCTGAAAAACATCCCCACAGCATGGTGCTGCCACCACCAAGCTTCACTGTAGGGATGGTATTGGCCTGGTGATGAACGGTGCCTGGTTTCCTCCAAACATGATGCCTGGCATTCACACCAAAGAGTTCAATCTTTGTCTCATCAGACCAGAGAATTTTGTTTCTCATGGTCTGAAAGTCCTTCAGGTGCCTTTTGGTAAACTCCAGGCGGGCTGCCATGTGCCCTTTACTAAGGAGTGGCTTCCATCTGGACACTCTACCATACAGGCCTGATTGGTGGATTGCTGCAGAGATGGTTGTCCTTCTGGAAGGTTCTCCTTTCTCCACAGAGGACCTCTGGAGCACTGACAGAGTGACCATCGGGTTCTTGGTCACCTCCCTGACTAAGGCCCTTCTCCTCGGATCGCTCAGTTTAGATGGCCAGCCAGCTCTAGGAAGAGTCCTGGTGGTTTTGAACTTCTTCTACTTACGGATGATGGAGGCCACTGTGCTCATTGGGACCTTCAAAGCAGCAGAAAGTTTTCTGTAACCTTCCCCAGATTTCTGCCTTGAGACAATCCTGTCTCGGAGGTCAACAGACAATTCCTTTGACTTCATGCTTGGTTTGTGCACTGACAAGATCTGTCAACTGTGGGACCTTATATAGACAGGTGTGTGCCTTTCCAAATCATGTCCAATCAACTGAATTTACCACAGGCGGACTCCAATTAAGCTGCAGAAACATCTCAAGGATGATCAGGGGAAATAGGCTGCACCTGAGCTCAATTTTGAGCTTCATGGCAAAGGCTGTGAATACTTATGTACATGTGCTTTCTCAATTTTTTTATTTTTAATAAATTTGCAAAAATCTCAAGTAAACTTTGTTCATGTTGTCATTATGGGGTGTTGTGTGTAGAATTCTGAGGAAAAAAATGAATTGAATCCATTTGCAACATAATAAAATATGGAAAAAGTGATGTTGATTATAACTACTGCAATTATTAAGTTAAAAATTGCTTTTTGTTATAATCTGCCTTTTGAGATGCAAAGAATTCCCTATCAGAAAACAATAAAAGTAATTAGACTGCGCACTACATACTTTATATCTCTGATAATATTCATTTTATGGTACTTGTCATACCATATACATAAAATATGATTTTTCAAAATGTTTCTGTTATCTAATGCATGTTGTATAGTAGTTATCAGTTTAGCAATAATGTTTTGCAATGCTAATCATATTTAACTAAATTTTTTCTCAAATGACCATTTTAACAATAGTTTCATTATGAATCCCAAAAATATTTCTTTTGAATTACTAATTAATGCCATTTTGCACATGTCTCAGTAGTATTCTTTCTTTATAAGTAATTTGTTATTTTTATTGCTACTCCATTCCAAAACAAATTAGATATGTAATATTGAAAAATTGTTCCTGAAGACTGCAATCAATTAAAATTAATATTCTCACTTCAGGAATGAAGAAAGTCAAGGGTATTTCCTCATCTTTATTTGTAATAAATGTGTTGGCATTGTGACAGCACTTAGTATAACAGTATGCAATTATTTGTAAATATACATTTTTGAAAGTATTTTTAATGATCAATATTAATTTTCCTTGTCCACAGGCCTGTATATATTGGTGGGGATATAGATATAAATATACATTGATGAGTCACTTCAGTAATAACTACAATGTAGGCGGTCAAGTTATTATTATTAATATGGTTGTTTTCCTGTTTTTATTGGCAGCTGTCATAACCCAGCTAGGCAATACAAAAGATTATTATATTAATATTTTTGTTTTGTTATTTGAAAAGTGGCAGTGGTTGTGCCTAAGCACTGGACAGAAGTACAATATTAAAACCACAGACTAATAACGAAAGATATTAAATCATTGGAATAAAACAGTATTAATCAGAAGAGTAACCAGAAAATGGTTTCAGGTATACACAATAAAGCAGAGGAAAACTGAAATCACAATTAGAGGAATTTTAACCTTGATTTAAAATATTTATTTTCATCCAGATGCTTGAAAATATTATTTAGTTAGGTTTAAATTAATTAAAATATTGTTAAGTTGGCAATTGATCGTATTAATTACTGTATATAAATAAGAATGAATTTTTCTGATTTTAACAGATTCCATAAGTAGTCCTTTAATATACATTTAACTGCTAATTGCTAAATAGGAGAGCTATATATTCATAATGTCACTGTAGTCAAGGGTTCAAACGTTCCAGTGGTTTTGTAGATATTGCGCAGGGTACAACTTTAGAGGTCTTGCTAATAGGATGGAAGGCTTTCAGTCAGCTTGGGATTTCAGAACCTGAAACCAATGGAAATAAAATAACCCATACTTGAAATACTGTACATTATGGTGACAAACCAAAGGAGAACAAATATTGGTAAAAGTGTATCAAGATACATTCTATGTCCTTTTTTCCTATGCTGTGCACCCTTATATATTATATACACATTGCAATTTTTCCTTTCCTATTATTATTATATTTTTTTCAGTGGCTGTTCTATTTCTTCTGATCTTTATGGTTAGTGATCTGTTTTATCTCACAACCCCAGCACCAATAACAACTTAATTAACAACAAAACCTAAATAAGCAATGCAGGGAAACAGCTAAGTACAACAAAACACAGTTAACACCTCTGGTCTCCCAGGGCCTAACTTAACAGCAGTAACCACGGTCTAGTCTGATACACATTTCCCCAGCTCACCTTCCTTCCTTCCCCAACCAGTTGAGACGCTGTCGAGTTGTTGTTTTGCTTCTGTTTTATTTCTACCTGCAGGTATCAATCTCTTGTGTTTATTTTGAAAAATGCTTTATTTTACATTTACTTTTTGGGCTCATTGACATTATTCTGCCCATGAGAGCAATCACATATTGATTATAACTACTGCAATTATTAAGTTAAAAATTGCTTTTTGTTATCATCTGCCTTTTGAGATCTTTTTGAGCTCTTATTGCCTGCTGCCTCCCAACTTTAAGCTCTTGATTGCAAAGGAAGCAAGGCCCTTTTATATTGTGCACCAACCACCTTACCGTGTTGTATGGGTAGAGCTCTCCCTAGCAGCACCAAAGATTCCTACATGCTAGCCTGACTGCAGAGGTGTACTGTATAGGGCCAGAGGGGTTGTCCTCCCTAGTACACCTCTGAGGCTACAACACATTGCTTCCTGGTAGTCTGGGGGATCTCAGACCCTGCAATAGGTTTTTATAATATGACCTATGGAGTCTTGAATGATCTTTTAATGCAATTTAAGCTTCCTGTAATGGTCAATAAGGGTGCTGCTGCCCAGAATAACTTATCACCGGTTTTATAATTTAATATGTAGCTCTGGCTATGGGTGGCTCCTTCCTAGAAGACAGAGAGAGTAGTCTTACGTTGCCAATGCACCAGTGGCACCACAGTGTATCCCCTTAAATCTGGATCTCCAGCCTACTAAAAGATACTGGTTTCAGGGCTGGAATAGCATATTAATTTGCCTACTTCCAAATGTCTCAAGTATAGTTTTCCCCCCTTAACCCTCTCATACATTTCTTACTTCCTTATCACTTTTCTTCTTCCAGAAAGCTCTTGTTTCTCCGTTCTGTTCCAAATTCATTCTCTTTTTAGCCTATGTTGATTGTAAACCTTATCACAGGATCACTTCAGTTCAAGCCCTGAAATTAAAAGCTTGGATAGGCCTGTTTGGCTAAAACTAAAAAATGTCCAGTCGTGAAATTCCTGCACCTCTTATCCTTTAAGGGTTTATCTCAGACTTCCACCAAGCTGCCTTTGCTCTCTCTAGGGAAGTAAGATATCACTTGTTCTATTTGATAACAGAATTTCACCAGTCTGTAACCATGTGCCCGTTTCCCCCATGGATTAAATATCTCTCACTCTCTTGGTACAATAAGGCATTGCTGGCATTTATTGGGCTTCTTTCCATCATTTATTTTGTATCTCTGTTCACAGCCTAAGCAAGCTACAATATGTACAATATTCTGTGGCAAGAGTGTTTATACATTTAAAACCTTGGGAGCATATCACTCCTATAATGGCTACTTATTTCTTTCTGCATTTAATTTAAACTTCTTTTAGTTTTTAAGGTTCTTCTTGGTCTGGCCCTACTGCACCTGTCTTCTTTATTATGTCCATATACTCCATTTGGTTCACTTTGTTCTTCTGTCTCCTTGCTGTTACCAATTCCACTATGCATCCAGGTGGGTGATAGGGCTTTTAATGTATCAGGGCAACAGTTATGGAATGCCCTTCCTTTGAAACTTTGTACATGTATTTCACTTTCTTAGTTAATGTTGCCAAAGAAAACTAGCAATTCACTACATTTGTTAGGTAAATGAATGTAAGTTTGACTTGACATTTTAAAACTATTTATAAAATGTGCAAACAGAAATGTTACAGCATATAAATATCATAATATACTTTAAAGTAGTTTTATGTTCCTAACAGAATACCATTTTTAAAAAGCAAATAATAATATGTTCAGTTAAACTTCTTTTCAGTTACAAATCACTAAAATTAATATTAATTAATATTTTAATATCATCTTTCTGATTCCTTTGTTTGAACTAGATCACTCTCCACTAATAAAGTTGCTGAGAATTATACGAATCATAAGGTGATGGTGTGCACATATAAGACCACACAAATGAGTACTATGTTGGATGTTGTTTTTTTTTAAAATTCAAGTTAATACTAATACAAAATAATAGAATAATAACTATTTTAGTAATAAGCCTGTACTGTGTATGCCGACCTGTTTATCAATTAGGTAGAAATCTAGCCTTAGAGTATTTTTGTTCTTAAATATTGTGATGATTCATAATGGGAACATAAACAGTTCTCCTTAAGCCACTCATAGAAGTAATTGCAATGCACTATAACATTTCACAAATCAGATCTTCTCTCTCTGATCATGCCGCTCAAATACTTATTCATGCTTTTGCCACCTCTTGGCTTGACTGTTGTAATTGTCTTTGGTGCCTCCAGCAACTTGCTAAATAGACAACAACATATACAAAATTCAGCAGCCAGAATTTTAACACACATTAAACTTTGGGAACATATAACCACTTCATTGATTTCCTTGTACTGGCTGCATGTTAAATATTGGATCTCTTACAGGATTCTTCGGTTAACATAACATAACTTAACCTTGTTACAATTTAAGGTCATCTGAGAAAGAATTTCTTGTATTTTAACACACAAAATGCAATCACTAGATGATCAAGCCTTTAGTTCTGCAGTGCCCAGATTATGGAACTCCCTGAATTTATACCTTAGACAGTTTCCCTAAGTTGCCAATCTAAAGACGTATCTTTTTTAAACAAGCTTTTATGTTCTGAGTGTTTTCGTAATTTTTACTGTTTTTTTGTATCACTTTTTAATATTGATTGTCTTGTCTATTTTTTGTTTTTGTTTTCACTTATTTATGTGCATTGTCCTTGAGCGTTATGGAAGGCACTTATAAATAAAATATATTATTATTATCCACAACAAAATCAAAAATAAGAAAGGTATGGAAGAAGATGATCCACTGTGGCAACCCCTAATGGGAGCAGCCGAAAGAAGAAGAAGATTATTATCCACAACAAACAGGTAAGAAAATGGAAAAGATACCTCTCTATTATAAAAAGAAATCCTGTCCTGGAAAGCAAAAGCAAGGCTATAATACGTGATGTTCTCGGAAGACATTTAAAAGACCCACGAGACGAAAGAGACTTGCCACGGTGCGTCTCACAGGAACATAGAACGAGATTCTTGCAAGACACGCCCTACTTACAAGCAATATCAACAAATAAGACCACAGGCAGAAAAAACAAATCAGTAGTGTAAAGGCAGTCACGCAGCACACACAGCTCCAGAGCTCTCAGTGCATATAAAGTGTATAAGGTCAATACGGTAGAAATGAATAGGGTAGAAATGAAATGAATAGGGTAGAAATGAAACGTCGATGACTAAACATAGAAGAAAGAAAAGCGTGGAGAAAAGAGACCCATGGCCACAGAGCGTCTCGCCGGGGACCTTAAACACGAGACTTTGTGCCAGGACCATCTCGCGATGATGTGGAACATGACATTCTTGCAAGACACGCCCTACTTACAATCAATATCAAATAAGCCAAGAGGCAACAAAACATTCAGTCGTCTAAAGGATTTGAGCACACACAGATTCAGGGGTCTCAGCACATATAAAGCATATAAGGACAGTACGTTATAAATGAAATGTCGACATCTAAGTGAAGAAGAAAGCAGAGCGGAGAAAAGAGACTCAAAAGCGTTGGAGAGAAAAAAGAGCAAAAAAGAATAATCAAGGTGCAAATTCAGAAAATAAGGAAAGTAATTATCAGCCCAGAACAAGTGGAATTGGAAAAAAAAGCACATCCAATGAAGCTCAGAATTAAAAGACAAAGAGTAAAAGACAAAGTAGAACTTCATTAAGACGTTTACAAACGTTGGTGCTAAACACATGCAGAGCAGGTTAGAGATTATGAAAGCAGTAAAATTAGAAAGGCTCAAAAAAAAAAACGCTGGTGCTATACACATGTGGAGAAAGTTAAAGGATATGAAAGTAGGAAAATTAGAAAATATAAAAAAAAGAAATTAAAGATCGCAGTAGCGCAAACAAACAAACTGCCTTATTTAACTATGCACCTGTAACTTTGGTTTGGCACAATAATCACTACACTATTGCACCTTAACACTTAACTCTACTTTATTCACATAATTTTACTTATTTATTATGTTCTACTATACTATATGTTATCTTTCAATCTATGACTTTTTGTTAATCTAACTGATATTCTTGTAACTTTGCACAGTTTTTGATAAGCGGATCAGGATGCATTTCACTGCGTGTTGTCCTGTATAACTATGCATGTGACAAACAAAGAATCTTGACAATTTCAAAAACGGAGTTTAGCGCACATGCATTTATTGGTTACTTTGTATCAAAAACATTAACTGCTGATGATGTAGATCGTTTTGTCTGTGCTGAAATTCCAAACAGAGAAAACTATCCTGAATTATGGTACAAAGTCATTAAACACATGTCTCACTGACCTCATTAAAAAGATTCAGCATTTTGGGATTACAAATATTGTTTTTACAGAAATTTCAAGAAAAAAAATCTTAAAAGTGTGTATTTGGAAAACCAAACACGAGGGTTGGCGAGCGAAGCCCCCTAGTATATGTACGTATTCAAAATCTGCATCAATCCAAAGGTTAGAAAATAAGTGAAAGAACTGAGATGCTGAAAGGAAAGCAGTGACTCAAACAAAAGAAAAACTGAACTATGAAGAGACAAGGTCATTCAACATAAAAAGAGCCTCAGTGAAACTGAATACTTGCTTCCTACGTTTTGAAGACCATCCATAAAGGCCTTGTTTTGGTCATCAGACATTAACAACAATAACTTCTAGTTATAAAGCACATTAGCTGAAATACCCAGTGTTGCCCAGGAAGTGTTTTTGGTTTTTTTTTTAGAATTGTTTGAGAAAAATATCATAAAAAAAAACACAACTTTAAAAATAAAAATAAATTAACAAACAATGAAGACTCACTAATGTGCTTGTCTTGTGGTCTTGTAATAATAGGCAATAATATTAAAGAATAAGTATCAAAGAAAAAACAACTAAATCTATACCTTCTAAAAAAACAGATAAATATCAAGTAGAAGAGTTGCATCCTTATATAAAATATTATGATGTAAGTCTCTGTAGATGAGTGTGGTAATATGGTCAGATGGCCAGGACGACAGAAAAAAACAAACAAACAAAAAAAATTATTTTTAGGACTAAATATCACTCATATGTAAAAAAAGCAAAAACAAAATGTAATTGAGTTAATGGGACAGTTGTATTGAGTTTGAGTGTTTGTAAATTGGGGTCTGCATTGTTTAAAAAAATGCTAGCTTACAAATGTTGCCACATTGGGTGACTGGCTACTTGATGTAAATGTTAGAGCTGGCTCTGCATGTTAATTCAGTTACAGTAGCCCACCCTACACTACCCTACACCATTCGTACTAGAGTGACCGCAGTGACCATTGTTTTGAACTCAAACCAGTTACCAACAGCCATTCTGTATGTTCTTGGCCTACTATGTGCATTCTTAGTTATTTGTTTCAACTGCAAACACAGTCTTGCTCCTAGGTTGGGACAATCTGTGACAAGAAAAAAATACATGTAATACTGGCTACTTTGGACCCTTTTACTGGATAATATTCAAAGTTTAAATATGAATAAATTCAATGCACAAAACAGATTTCCTTAATACTGTGAGTAAAATGGTTTCATATATCATTGACGTAAGGTGTTTTACTGTGTTAGTCATTAGGGATGCAATGAGAAGTAACAAAAAATGACACCTTTTTTTGGCTAATTAAACAGATTACAATATGCAAGCTTTCGAGGCAGCTAAGGTCCCTTCTTCAGGCATCTTGCTGCCTTGAAAGCTTGCATATTGTAATCCAATAAAAGGTGTTATTTTGTTTGACTTCTCATTACATCATTGAGGCAAACAGTACAAAATGTTGAGGAAAAATATTTTATTGTCCAATGACTTGAAGGCATTTGTATTTATCAAGGAATGTAGCCATTTATTTGAGCTCTTCTGGTTATTCCTTCATTCTCAATGGCCAATACACTGACTGGATGGGGTGTGATGCGAGCTTGGATTGAGAGAGGTTGTAAGCATCATGATGATAAGGGGCTTACATATCTGTGATACACTGTTTTCATTTTTTATGTTTTAGTGAATGTTCAATGTTTAACAAACAATTGATCGCAAAAAAAGCAGAGCACAGTGCAACAATTTCTAAAAAATGTATTGTGATTTAGAAATGTTCCTGGATGAAACTGTTCTTGAAAACCACTATATGTTAAGTACAAAATAAATTAAATAAAAAATGGCTTTATCAATTGCTAGATCCTTAGACTAAAACTGAAACAAAATCAAACCTTCATACTTACTAGGTTAATGCAAATTTATGATGTAAATTTATAAACAAAAACCTTTATAAAAAAAGACACCTGGAAACCAAAGCAATCACATTTCACCTCCATAGCTATTTTCCAACTCCTTTCCTTTCATTCTATTAAAGAGCCCATATCACCAGCCTCAGAAAGAGAAAAAGTGCCACAAAGGTCACAGATGTATTAAAGTATTATAAATAAGTATCGGCTGGGTGAGTCAAATCTCCAAATGCAGATTTCAGTTTAATACTTAAGGTTCAGTACATCCTGTTCCAGGTCACAAGATTTCACATTATTTTTTTCCGTCGGTCAAAATGAAATAAGACCCATGTAACTATCAACAATTACATTTTCTGTCACTTTTACAGAATAATGCAGTCTAACAATTAAATTGGTTCCTGTTTCCTCCTGTATTTCATTTTAAATGGTAAGAGTGTATTAGAATATGAAAGAATGTAATAAAGTCCACGGCCTTGCCATTAAAATAAATAAATAACTACACCCATAATTTTTGAAGAAGTGCAGTTGCTACGGAGATATTCCTTTAAAACCTCTTATTAATAGCATTCATGACTTGCAAACATAGTAATTGTTCTGAACAAAAAAGACCATTAGAGGTTTTCAGTCTTAATTACCTGTCTTTCTTTCATTCTTTCAAGACAGAGTTTGCTTCTCATATAAAAGACCCACATTTTCTAAATGAAGAATGTTTCTTTTTTTGTCTGCTGCCAGTCCTTTATTTCCATTTATTCCCTTTGGAACTGCATTCTTATAATGTATATATAATGACTGGTCTGAATTTAAACTGAGATTGAAATGTTCTCTTCTGTTGCCCTCTTGTCAAGAGCAAAAATGGAGTTCTTTCAGTCAGTTTCTAAACTGCTTTAATAATGTAGGTCTGTAAGTCATTTGCACAATTTTTCATCTCAAAATGTTTCACAACCTAAAAACACTTTTATGAACTAAACAAATAATATTAAAAGAGTATTTATGGCAAATGAAGGAAAACATTCCTTTCCATTAAAGTTTCATGCATTAAACTGTATACTATACATTGCATATATTCCTGTACAAGGTAATTTAAAAGGTAATGTAATTTAATTTCAATAAAATGTAAGTTATATTTTTTGGCTAAAGTTACAAAAAGCTTATTATGTGAAGAAGAGATGTTTTAATCAAATATCATTTGGCTTTACAAATCCTGTGTTTCATGGAGGTGGAACAACACATGTTGCAAGAATAGTGTTGTAGCTCCATTAGGTGAGGAGGTGGATGTAGCTGATTAGTTCATTGCAGCCTGCCAATTTGTACTTGTTCAGAGCTTAATCATTCAAAGCTGTGACACCACAGGGGTTGTTTTGTGAATTTATGTCTAAATTATACAGTATATAAGCAACAACATGATATGCATCACATAAGTCCATTTTATTCATGAAGTGTGGGGAATTCAGCTTTTGTGCCACCCTTTCTTTGCAGTTCTCCGGGGGTATCTCGTCAGCTGTTTATCTACCAATGACATTATTAAGATGTTTTCCAGACAATCTTTATTTTTGGTGATTTTTTTTTCATTGGTTAAGCTGTTGAGCAGTCCCCTGATTACTACTCCTCTAAGGTGTTCCTAGTGGTATTTTTCCTTAACAGCAGTGAGAGTGGCTTTCCTATACATAAACATGTATACACACACTAACAGCTGTTTACTTGAATATGCTTCTCAACTCCAGTGGTTAATGACTATAATGTCCATTTCTTTATACTTCTAAACAAACAAAGGGTTTACCAAAGAGGTGAATGACATTGAGCCTATATTTATTTATGACTGATTTGCCAAAGAGCTTAGAGAATTGTTGTAATCTTCATTAGTAATCTAGTGAGAAAAGATCAGACTCGACACACTTAAAAAGGTTTCAGGCACCCACCCGTATATTATCCCTGGCTGCAATGGGTTTGTTTTGTAAAGAGATGTGTCTCTATTGGAGTCCAGACATGAACTGATGAAGGTTTGGAAAGATGGTGGCTTTAAGTGACAAGACCGGAAGTGGCGTAAAGGAACCGGAAGTGACCTTCTTCTGACGTCGTTCTAGCCACCGGAACCGGAAGTGACGTCATCCTAGGTGCCGGATCCAGAAGTGACATCTTCAATGCCGAGTCAGACAGGTTTTCCCATGGCTGGTCTGCATAGACAACAGGAAAAAGTTTAGTGCCCCTGGCCTGTCGTGGAAATACCTTCATGCATGACACTAGTTGTCCTAAAGTTTCTGTGCATTCACCTATTTCTGAAACCCTTAATATGATACTTCTTAATATTAAAGGTGTAACTAATGGGACATTTTATTTAAATGATCTTATCACTAATAGGAAAATAGACTTTTTAACAACAACAACAACATTTATTTATTTATATAGCACATATTCATACAAACAGTAGCTCAAAGTGCTTTACATAATAAAGAATAGAAAAATAAAAAACACAATACGAAAACAAAATAAATCAGCATTAATTAACATCGAATAAGAGTAAGGTCCAATGGCCAGGGGGGACAGAAAAAACAAAAAAAAAAAAACTCCAGACGGCTGGAGAGAAAAAAAATAAAATAAAATCTGTAGGGATTCCAGACCATGAGACCGCCCAGTCCCCTCTGGGCATTCTACCTAACATAAATGAAACAGTCCTCTTTGGATTTAGGGTTCTCACGGAAAGGCTTGATGATGATGGTCACGTAGAATTCTGCCTTTTAGTCCATCCATCATTGTTGGAGCATCATGAAGCTTTGAGTAGGTGGAGGTGGCGCAGGCCACCACCACAAAAAAACCGGAAAAAAAACCAGAAAAGAGAGTAGGGGTCAGTACGGATTTTAGAGCTACCCTGAATAGTTATTATGAGGAAATTGAACATACAGAGTATCAGGATTAAGTTAAATTAAGTTAAATTGAAGTTATAGAAAGGCCATGTTAAAGTAATATGTTTTCAGCAGTGTTTTAAAGTGCTCTACTGTATTAGCCTGGCGAATTCCTATTGGCAGGCTATTCCAGATTTTAGGTGCATAGCAGCAGAAGGCCGCCTCACCACTTTTTTTAAGTTTTGTTCTTGGAATTCTAAGGAGACACTCATTTGAGGATCTGAGGTTACGATTTGGAATATAAGGTGTCAGACACTCCGATATATAAGAAGGGGCATGAAATTTTGCATGAAATGTGTCCAGTTTAGGGATATGCAATGTTATTGAAGCAGGTTTGACAAATTTCAACTTTTCTTAGTCAGTTTGTCAAGTGATCTGAATATTTTCCTGATCTGCATAAACTACAAAGTTACCAGACTTGGCAGTTTTCTGTTTTTTAGGTAGCTTGCCATCGTTATTAAAGGAGTATCACATTTCCTTTGAGCAACTATTTCTTGTCCACCAAAATGTAATTACTCAGTATTAATGCATATTAAGATTTATCATTTTTAATAATAACTAGTCAAGACACTTTTCTAATAGTAGATGACTTCATCTTTCATGTAAAGATTGTAATCCTAAAGCTACAAACTTTATGATCTTTTGAGCGCTGTTCAAAACATATAAAAGGGGTCACACATTAGAACTCAAAGGGGCTCAACATTGATACTATATACTGGAATATCTGATCATTACTGTACTTTCTTTAATGTAATAATGCCTATTACTTGGACTAAAGAGGAGCACATCTTTAATAGTCATCTTTGTGATGCTGCAGCCACCTCTTCTTTTTCGAAATTTGTAAAAATTAGTCCCACTATAGAAACTATTCTAATACAGCCTGATATGTAAATAGTGAGAGCGGCAATTTTAATACAAACTGAGAGCAATGGCCAACATAGTAGCCCCAAACTTGTCAAGTGCTATAAGACTAGCACAGAATTCTTAATTGCCTTGGATGGGTTTTGCTTTAAAGGAAATTCTTTTCCAGTTTTGACAATTATCATTAATAATATCCCTAATCCCTAATAATATCCCTGAAGATCCCTAATATTAATATTGTATGGTTTACAACAGGGATCAGTTTTGGATCACTTATCCACCCATCCATTCATCCTCTTCCGCTTATCCGAGATCGGGTCGTGGGGGCAGCAGCTTGAGCAGGGATGCCCAGACTTCCTTCTCCTCAGCCACTTCTTCTAGCTTTTCCCGAGGAATCCCGAGGCGTTCCCAAGCCAGCCGGGAGACATAGTCCCTCCAGTGTGTCCTGGGTCTTCCCCTGGACCTCCTCCCAGTTGGACATGCCCGGAACACCTCACCAGGGAGGCATCCAGGAGGCATCCTGATCAGATGCCCGAGCCACCTCATCTGACTCCTCTGATGCGGAGGAGCAGCGACTCTACTCTGAGCCCCTCCCAGATGACTGAGCTTCTCACCTTAACTTTAAGGGAAATCCCAGACACCCTGCGGAGGAAACTTATTTCAGCCGCTTGTATTTGTGATCTCGGTCTTTCGGTCACTACCCATAGCTCATGACCAAAGGTGAGGGTAGGAACGTAGATCGACTGGTAAATTGAGAGCATTGCCTTACGGCTCAGCTCCTTTTTCACCATGACAGACCGATGCAGAGCCCGCATCACTGCGGACGACGCACCGATCCGCTTGTCGATCTCACGCTCCATTCTTCCCTCACTCGTGAACAAGACCCCGAGATACTTGAACTCCTCCACTTGGGGCAGGATCTCACCACCAACCCTGAGAGGGCACGCCACCCTTTTTCAGCTGAGGGCCATGGTTTCGGATTTGGAGGTGCTGATTCCCATGCCAGCTGCTTCACACTCAGCTGGGAACCCATCCAGAGAGTTAACAATTCACTTATTATTCTTAATATTCATGATCCCTTTAGGTCTGGTTATTTTGAAACATTAAGTGAACCACAGCTATGCACATGACACCCATGTTAATTCAGACATATTAGATGATAATCCTGAGGTTCTAAATCCAGTGATCCAGCATCTTGCTAGCATCACAGAATGGATGAGTAGTATTCTTCTTAAACTTAACAATGAAAAGAAGACATTTTAATCATTTACTCATATGGCTAAAATAAGAAATCTAGTCATTATATCAGATATAAAGCTAAAATTCCAATTACACATTACTACGATTATGTTGTTTCTCTTAGGAAACATTGTATAAGTTAGATTTCTTATAACATTGCAAAGTGCTGAATTGTTAACACTAGAATTATCAGACGAAAAAACTCTCTGACCCACCTTAAATCCCTTTGCACCTCTCCTCTCCGTCAGCATCTTTTGTCTTGTAAATGTGTTGCTAAGCCCAAGCAGCAAGCAGCCTGCTAAACCATCCCCCTACCGCCTCAGAACAGGCAAGAAGTTCTCCCAGTTCCTGCCTTGATTGATTCTCTGGGAGAGAACTACCCAGAATTGTAATTTGATGTATGTTCTATGTCTAAAACAAACACATCATTAAAACAGAAACGTTTTTCATGTTTTAGTAATAAATGACAAAATGTAGACATGAACTGTATAATATGTGAAAGCTGATGGCCAAATATCAAATAATCACTTTCACAAAAGGTACACAGACGATACGACGGCTTTCGTGGTACAGCAGTTAGAACTGCTGACTTATAATCTAGAGGTTGTGAGTTCAAAATCAGCTTACAGGCAAATTTACCTTTTTGAGTAGTGAGCTACTCTTATTGTTAATATTATACAATAAAAACATACATTTGATTTGTGTCTGTAAAAGCCAGTGTAAATTTATAGTACTTAGCAGGTTTTTTTTTCACTTTTATTCACAATCACGATACAACACTCACCCCTGCTCCAGATCTGACACGGTTACTTTTTATCTGAAACTGGGAAAAACTGTAGATGTGAGTGGTGTTTTGAGACAATGGAACTGGAAATTCTCTGATCTGGAGGGATAAAAGCTGACACACAAATGTTGGTGACTCTGCCTTCTTTGTATCTCACTGTCACTTGAATTTATTTTATGCAGTTTTATTGGGTGTTCCTGCTCACGCTGAATTAGTATGCACCTTATGGTCCATGATGTCAAAGCCGCACCGACAAATAAAACAGAGACATAGGTATATATGATATTTGGAATAACTCATTTTATGACCTGTATAGTACATTTCGGAAAACATTGTGGCACTGATGGAACATTATTCATATCATTTATAATCATCCGCATGCCTTCTTGTGCTTGTAATCGGTGACCGCGTTTTTTTTTTTCAATCTTGCCCATGCAGCTTCCACATTTTGGGGCATGGTGCTGTTTCTTTTGTACTCCAGGACATGCAGAGGAAAGAATAGTACAGAGAGGTCAGCTTCGCGCTATATGCAATCATCAGATTCAAATGTTAACTGTTCACACACACCCAAGGACCATCCTTTCTACATTTACGACATGTGTACCTGTTGCAATGTACACACTTCTTTTTGTGCTGTAGTTCCTATTACACTGAAGGGGCTGGGAGAAACGGTTGTCTTGGAACAGAAGCTTGTCGATGTTGCATCCTCTTTTGCTTTATCCATCGCCTTTTCTTGTAAGAAGCAACAACGATTTTTGGATAAAAATCTGTGAATGCCTATCAGACAGCCTTGGTGTCACAATCACTCCAAATCCATTAACAGGTGTGTTTGGTGTACTCCCAGACAAGCTTAAAGTGGAAAAGAACAAACTGTAATTGCCTTTACCTCACTATTAGCACGGAGACTTATCTTACTCAACTGGAAGAATCACACCCCACCACTTTTAGGTCAGTGGTAACTGATGTTCTATACTATTTGAAATGGGAAAAAATGTAATTCTAACTTAGAGTATCTGTTCAAAACTTTTTTCAAATATGGCAGGATCCAATCAATAACATTTTAGAATAAGCTTCCATTTCAGGGAAAAGGATACTCTTCCTTTCTTGTTGGTTTTATAGAGTAACTTTGGTTGTTGGCTCTTCTGTCTTTTTCTTGGGTGGGGGTTGAATTTTTCTTTTTTAACTTCTAATGAAAATCAATAAAAAATAAAATAAAAGAAACAGCTTCAGTAAAAATTCAAATTTCCTCCTAGGGACATTAATACGCCCTTTTCTGTACTATTCTTTAATACTTTGTGAGAACTGCTTTCATTTGATTATACATTTGGTTTTTGGTTCTTTCTTCTTGTGTTTTACAAGTGTTTTGTTTTGAATAATAAATAGTGTATCAATCTGCCAATCCTCTAATTTTTATTCTATGTCAGCAGACAAAAACTGATAGTCAATGATCGAAATACAAAAGAAAAGTCAAATTCAAATAAACTAGCATCAAGTCTTCACACTTGTAATTTTTTTTTTTTTAGAATTTTATTAAATCTTTGGATAAGACAATACTCAACGAACGTCATTGCTATAAACAACATGGTGGCAACAATTAATAAACACAATAGAATAGCAGTAATCACACCAAACACCCATCCAAGATGGTGCCAAAGTGAAATCACTGTAATGATAATAGAAGCAATCAATTGTACTTTACATATGCTCATAGACTAAGGCACAAAATAGTTCCTTGCTTCAAGTTTATTTTACCTCAGGTTTATGAAGTCAAAGTGACAGATCAAAGAATTAAATTAAAACAAATAGCAGATTTTCAGTAATCATAAATATATAATATATTCATATTTATCTTCATCTTCTTTTGGCTGCTCCCATTATTGGTCCCCACAGTGGATCATCTTTTTCCATATCTTCCTGCCCTCTGCATCTTGCTCTGTTACAACCATCACCTGCATCCTCTCTCACCACATCCATAAACCTTTGCTTAGGCCTTCCTCTTTTCCTCTTGCCTGGCAGCTCTATCCTTAACATCCTTTTCCCAGTATACTCAGCATCTCTCCTCTGCACATGTCCAAACCAATGCAATCTCACCTCTTTGACTTTATCTTCAAACCGTCCAACCTGAGCTGACCCTCTAATGTACATGTTCCTAATCCTATCCATCTTTTTCTCACCCAGTACAAATCTTAGCATCTTTAACTCTGCTACCTCCAGCTCTGTCTTCTGCTTTCTGGTCAGTGCCACCATCTCCAACCCATATAACATAGCTGGTCTTACTACTGTCCTGAAAACCTTCCCTTTAACTCTTGCTGATAGCTGTCTGTCACAAATTACTCCTGACACTCTTCTCCAGCCATTTCACCCTGCCTGCACTCTCTTTTTCACCTCTCTTCACCAATCCCCATTACTCTGTATTGTGGATCCCCGGTATTTAAACTTATCCACCTTTGCCAACTCTACTCCCTGCATCCAAACCATTCCACTGACCTCCCTTTCATTTACCCACATGTATTCTGTATTGTTTCTACTGACTTTAATTCCTCTCCTCTCTAGAGTATATCTCCACCTCTCCTGGGTCTGCTCAACCTGCTCTCTACTCTTGTTACAGATCACAATGTCATCAGCAAACATGTCCACAGTGATTCGTGTCTAATCTCATTTGTCAACCTGTCCATCACCATTGCTAATAAGAAAGTGCTCAGAGCCAATCCCTGATGTAATCCCACCTCCACGTTGAATGCACCTGTCACTTCTACCGCAGACCTCACCACTGTTACACTTCCCTCTTACATATCCTGTACTACCATGCTCTTTCCTGGCATGAAACCATATGGCTGCTTGGTAATCATTACCTCCCTTCTTAACCTAGGTTCCACTACTCTCTTCTATAACTTCATGCTGTGGCTCATCAATTTTATTCCCCTGTAGTTATTACAGTTCTGTACATCACCCTTATTCTTAAATATTGGTACCAGTACACTTATTCTCCACTCCTTAGACAGCATCTTACTTTCCAAGATTACATTAAACAACCTGGTTAAAAACTCCACTGCCATTTCTCCTAAACACCTCCATGCTTAAACAGGTATGTCATCTGGACCAACAGCCTTTCCATTCTTCATCCTCTTCATAGCTGTCCTTACTTTCTCCTTGTTAATCTGTTGCACTGCCTGATTCACCATCTCCGCATCATCCAACCTTCTCTCTCTCTCATTCTCTTTACTCACCAGCCTCTCAAAGTACTCTTTCCATCTACTCAACACACCCTCCTCACTTGTGAGTATGTTTCCATCTTTTTCCTTCATCACCCTAACCTGCTGCACATCTCATTCCCAGCTCGGTCCCTTATCTAAATAATTCAAATAACCTTTTACAGGCTTTGTTTCAATGGGTACCTTCTGCTTGTGAAAAATGTTGCCTACCCACTGACTTCCTATGATTCTGTTTCTGCATCCTTCCACCTATTTACATAAATATTCATGAGGCAACGTTAACAATTCTAAATAACAAAGAGTTCTCCTGCAAAGCAGAACAATGTCAAAAATATTTCAAAACTTCTTCTAAAACACAAATGAACTGCTCATTTGAATGCCAAAATGAAGATTCACTACACAAACTTCATATGAATCTCTAATTAAATTATTTTATGTTTTATTAGCTTGATACAAATTCCACGCCTTCTTCTTGTCAAACCTACTGATAACACAGATTGCTGTCTAGATTCGTGGTAGTTTCCTAATGGATTGTCTCAGTGTATTGACTTAACTTCATCATCGTGCACATCCAAAGTGGGCTTGAAAGGAACAACAGCAGCCATAAAACATTCGTTTCAGAACAGGTCATCCACCTGAAGCTAAGCATGTTCAGGACTGACCAGTACTTAGATAGGAGACCATCTAGGAAAAGCTTGGGTTGTTGCTGGAGCAGTTGTTAATAAGGCCACCAGGGGTAAAACCAAAGTCCTGACTTTCTGTCGTTATTAAAGATTCCTGGGCATCTTTTGAAAAGAGTAGAGTTTTCCCCAATGTCCTGGCTAAATTACTCTTGTGATGGACGACCAGCAGCTCAACCTGGCCAGGACACCCATGACTACTTTGGGACACTGCCTCCCCCAAAACACTAGATGGCGGCTTCCCTGCAGCATAGCGGTGCCCCAGATTCCCGCAGGACACCAGTTCGGCTTCATAGCCCTGCTGGGTACCGTGGGTGCCACCAGAAGACACTGCAGGGAGAACTGGGAGTTTCTACTTTCTGCATAGCCTAGAAGTACTCCAAAGTCATGGGAACAGAAATCCTGAAGTACTTCCAGGCTGAAGAACGTGCATGTTCTCCATTTGACCTGGAAGTCCTGGCAAGTCACGGGGATGGAAGGACAGAACCACTTCCAGGTCAAGGACTATATAAAGGACTGCTGTAAACCCAGCAAATGAGCCGGAGTTGGGAGGTAGAAGACAGAGCTTGCTGGGAGGTGTGGAGGAGAGAACTGTGTGTGATTATTTACTTGCCTGTGTATGGTGGCTGTGGTGCTTAGAGGCACTATTATAAAAGAAAGGAATTAAAATACCTTTTAGTACTTTTACCTGGTGTCCTGGTAGACTGTCTGTTGGGTTAGAGGAGCGACAGTGCTCTAGTGTCACACTCTCCATGGCCTAGTCGTTATGGCCCCCCAATCATCCCATGTCTCTAACTGGCTATCTGTCTCTTACCACTTAATATCTATGCAGAGAGTACTGGCACAATAATGGCTGCTGTTGCATCAGTCATGTGGCTGTTACACATTGATGGTGGTTGGAGTGGTTCCCCTCTGTCTAAGCGCTTCGAGTAACGTGAAAAGCACTATATAAATGTAATTCATTATTATTAACACAACTTTAACACTAAAGGGAAACATCTTATCTATTGTAATGTTTTTAGCAGGTGAGATGCTTACAAAACAACTTTATCATGTCTGTCATTTTCAATTAACAACAGAAAAGGTCATTCTGATACTGAAGAAATAGAAAAGGTGGTAAAATGCGAATTTCAACTGTATCACCAACACCAAGTGTGTCATTTTTCAATTGATGCCACTTTTACTAGTAAAAATATTTTACATTGGTCTTTGCAACATGGATTATTAAAGAGCTTAAAGAGTTTTAAACTTGTACAGGATGTATGCTTATTAATTTGTGCTTGCCAACATGTTTTTTTTTCTTATTTAAAATTTAGGTAAATGGTTTTGCAGCCATTTATGTGTTAATGGTGAGATAACAGCAATTACATGGGAGTATTGTATATTTGCATATTCTAGGGTTAATAAATCTAAAATTATTCAGTGTATGTCAGTGACCGCGACAAGAAATATTGTCAGTATAACTGCAACACAACTGAAGGTCCCTGTTCATAGCATTTAGACTAGATTGGGAAACAGGCCTGGAAGCAGCAACTGCTGAACAGATGTTTAGTCCCATCATTCGATGCTGATGGCAAATAGATAACATATGGAACATCACTATCCAACAATGATTGATCACCAATTAAAAGTGCTGCATATATTTGAGGAAGCAATGATTATTCATAGACATCAGTATATTAGTCTAATCCAGAGGAGGAAGTAAGACTGTGAGGTAGCTTTGGCACATTATCTGGGCCAAAAATATTCAAGCACCGGGTTTAAAATGTTTTTTACAATCTTCTGCCATGCATATAAGTGATACAGTTTTTAGAGGACTCCTATAATTTTAAGTCATCTGATAACTAAATACTAAACTTTAATGAAGAACACTATAGACATATTCACAAAACACAGGCTGTTCTCCTTCTTGGATAAATTAACCCTCCATTCATCATGTCCTTTTCTTGCTAGACAATTACCTGTTCTTGAATCTGCTAGTCAATTTAAAACAAAGAAACTGTTGTGATGTATATTCCATTCATTTAAATACATTTTAAAATTATTATAGAATGTCACAGAATGTTATAGATATTTTGAAGTAAATGAATAAGTAATAATAAAATTTAATAAGATGAAAAGTACACTTTCAATAAATTTATGAAAAAACTCTCTATACACAGATACTTCCTGCCCATGTATTGGGCTGTGCAGTTGAGAATTTGGAACTGGTTCCATTATTGAGGGTGCCTTTTGTAAAAAGTTTATATTATCTTTCATATTTGTGTAACCTCCTTTTGGAACTCAGGTCTAAAAATCATTCAATAAGTTCCAGGTCTGGAAATTTGCAGCTATGCGTGTTGGCGACTTGACCAGATGTCAGAGAAAGTGGGTGTGCACCTGAGTCTGTGTAACCTGTGATCACAGCTGTGTGTACTGGATATGCGGGTTGGAAGAATGGAGAAATGATATTAAAGTCATGCAAACAAATTAATGTGGTGCATTGTTTCAATTTATTAACAAAAATCAATTTGTCCATCCAAAAATTTTGGGTATGAGAATAAAGCTGTTATTTTGAAACATACTTGCAGTATGTTTTGAGAAAATTGTAAAATATCATGGTGCCCTGCAAACAGAGATGGAAACAATCAAGGCTAATGCCCCCCACTTAGTTGAGTTTCATGTTTGTGCTCATTTGGGACAAGAAGGCACAGGGAGGGAGAGTGGCTGCCTTTTACAAAATAATATAATTTTCAAAAACAGCTCTAAGTTGATACTTGGTGAAAAAATGGACACTTTTGCAAAGAGCTCTCTCAATGGCAAGAAACCTTTATAAATGTAACTAAGGAAATGGCCAACCTGCAGTGTCCCCAACGTGTAGCAGCTGCTAATGGGACTGCATGAAGACTTAACACTAGAATCCCTGAAGCTTATGAAAAAACTTGTAAATCCTGGGCCACCTTAAATTCCTTTTCACCTCTCCATTAACGTCTTTTGTTTTTTAAATGTGTTGATTAGCACAAGCTGCAAGCAGCCTGCTAACTCACTGCTGCAGCTCAATTCAGACAAAAAGTTCTCCCAGCTCCAGTCTGTTTATCTGGGTGTGTGTGAGGTACCTGGAGTTGTATAGGGTAAATAATATATTATTATTTGGAACACATGCATTTCATGTGTGTTTCGTGCCTACAATGATGTGGGTAAATGGAAATGCTGAACATTTACCTAAAACAGAAGCTTTTTAGTACTAATGACAAAATTTTCACATGAAGTATATAATGTGCAGACTGAAGTCCAAATATCAAATAAACACTTTCACAAAATTTACAATTATAACAAAACAAATATTCAGGAATATAAGCAAAGAAAAAGAAATTGGGTTAGGGTGCAATGTTGACATGACCGATTGGGTGGTGCAACGGTAAGAACTGCTGACTCATAATCAAGAGGCTCCAAGTTCGATTCTGGGCACTTCCTACATTTACCGTTGGGAGTAGTGAGCTGCTCTTATTATTACTATTATAGAATAAAAACATACATTTCATTTAAGTCTGTAAGATCCAGTGTAAATTTCTGGTACTTATAAAGGCTAGTGTTTTTTTTTTTAATTCAGTTTTATTCTTTCAGTCATGTTCACACTCCCTTTGATCTGACACTGTTGTTTTCAAATAAAGATGTACTATAACAGAGGTGAACTCAGATGAGGATTCTACATCGGAGAAAGAGAACAGAACCCCTTCCCGTAAGAAAACATCCATTCACACATAAGAACAACGCAGCTGCACCAGCTGTAAAGGCAAAAGATGGCACCATTTGGAAGCAGCAACAGGCTGGCCATCGTCTTGCCAGTGAATCTGCCAATCGCACGTCCTTCAACGAAACAGCAGGGCTTACAGTGCTCACCAAGGTATCGTGCAAAATTCCGTTTGCGATTATGTTTTTTGATGGTCTTTGAAATATGAAAAACATTTATGTTACTTATTGTCATACACGTGCGATTGGGAAGCAGCTTGAGGGCCTGAATAATAGTAGTATCACACCAGACCAGGGGGTGGCGAACTGCACTAACTCTCTCTCTCAATCCTCTGCAGACCATCCACAGGAAATCCCACTAAGTTCTGGTGCCATTGATGACATCACTTCCTGTACTAGCCTTTAAAGCTGCCATGTTGCCTCCAAACCATCAGTTCTGTTTTGAACTCCAATCTTTGCACATCAGTGGCATAACTTAGACCCTTCTGCAGCCAGGGAGCAATATATGGGTGGCCGCCCCAAACCTTTTATTGACTTTTTGTCTATTTATTGTGACGTTATATAAATGCCACATTGAATGTTGTTTACCTAGTCACAAGTAGACTGTAGAGCTTCCTGTGTTTGATCGACATAGGCATGCTGGCAAAGTACATGTGCGATGCCACTCTTTAGCAGGAAAATATCAGTTACAAAAGGTGCAACGGCAGCTTCCACCTGCAGCTATAGACTCTTCAGTATGCTAGCGACTCTCCATGCTAGTGTTTAGATCTAATGGTGTATGTGCCCAAAAAAAGAAGTCTGACTGCATTCTCAGTACCATTGCTTGTATGCTGAAGTGTCAGAATGGCCAAACTGGATGTAATGTGTAAGTGCAGTTATACATTTCAAGGTCTGGCAGAGATACACCAGCTCAATCCCTGCTGCAAATTATGTCAGACTGGACCAGTACTCTTTGGAGAAGAGTGGAAGCAGTAATAATTTTGATATTAAAGGGGATATGTCCATACCCAGGTATTTCATTGAGGTGGCTCAAGGAACTGATAAGGGGAACCCCAATATTTAAAATGAGAATTTTGAGGTAAGATTGCAGATATGATATATCCAAAAAGATGTTCATAGTAATTAAAGAAACTTTTAAATAAATTGAATTACCTAGGTAAAACAAGATATCATATGTAAATAGTGGTAGTTCATTGTGAGAGCTGTAAGAAATATTTCTTACACTCTTTTAGAGATTGCTAAAGATTCAAGCAACAGATTGAAAAACAAATAGGAGATAGGCCATCTTTAACTGTCACTTCTTAAAAATTTGAGAGGGACATGAGATATCAAATTAGTAAGTACAAGTGGCACAGAGTATGAATATAATATCTTGGTCATAGTGGTAACATTTGCATTAAAAGCCACGGAATGCAAGACATGGCAGTTATCCACCTCATCTGATCAAATGCCTTCACTGCATCAAAAGGCCATAATAAAACTGGTATGATCTTGATGGATGACTGATGATTGTAGAATCTAATCTAGAAACATCAGACTTTATTTTGGGAAGTGCCAGATTATCAAAGAAGTACCAATACATGGGAAGGCAACAAGTAATTTCAACCAATAAGTCTGAATCATGAAAATTATTTATTTGAACTCTGTCATGGATGATAGTAACTGTTATTTTTTTTAGATAGTAGAAATGGAAGCAATTGCCAAAGACAAACATAGTTCAGGAGCCAGCAGCTTACTTGGTTTATGACCCAAAACATAGTGTTTGGCACTGGTGTGATGAATCTCAAACTGTGCTCTTTAACGGTACTGGAGTTCGGGCCTTGTGGTCAGGGTCCATCACCCAAGGATGCTTCCCTTGAACATCAAAAAAGGATAAATCCTAAATCAATAATATGGTGACAATGACCCTTGGGAAAAGCAACTGAATAATGGTAAAATCTTGACTGCTAACTTTAACCACCATCCACAAAAATGTAGAGTCATCAACAGAATTTGAGCTAATGGTTAGAATGTTCCCATACATTGAGGAAAGATTATCACAAAAATCATCATTCTTGAATCATCATTATCATGAAGTGTTCTGTCATTATGGAGGTTAGACACACAATTCTCTATGTCTTCAGCTACTCTCTTCATTTTCCCATATGCCCTAACATTTTTTCTTCTTCATGATCCTTTTTTCAGGAATTCCTTCAAACACTTCTGTAATTTAATATGAGTGAATAAAGTTTTCCAATTTACTCTCTCAAATGCTTTGTCAGAATCTATGAAAACAATAAACACTTCTAGGTCAAATTCCAGGTTCCTCTCACAGATTATTCTCATCATTCCAATCACTTCACATGTTCGGCATTCTTTGGAAAATCCAAATTAATCTTTTGAAATGCAGGCTTCTACTTTCCTTTTAATCCATGACTGATTAATTTTTAACATAATTTTCTAGATGTGTGTTATCAAGCTTACTGTTCTGAAATCTAAGAGTAACTGCATTTGATTTCTTGGGAATTGATATCACTACTGATTTCATGGAGTCTTCTGGCCATTCTCCTTGCTCATAGACCATGTGGTCATACCAGTTTTATCATTTTTGAAGGTATTCCATCAATTTCTTCTGCCTTCCCTGTCTTCATACTTTTGATAGCTTCAGTAATATCATTTGAAAGAGTAATGGGACCCTTGTCTTAGTACAGCATTCCAGAGTAAAGAGGTATTAAAGAGCTATTTTGCTGCATTCTTGAGAAGATGTGACAATTGTGACAAAAAACAGCATGTTTGCATAACACAGCAAAGGAGCCAGTGTTTGACAAACAAAGTTGTAATACTGGTCTAGACTGAGTATGATAGGGAAGGGGAAAAATACAAAAAGGCCTTGGCCGAGGGATTAAGTACATGATGGAAAACCATCACATTAAAACTGGAAAGAGTTTCACATAAGGAAAGGGTTGAATGGGGTGTACAATGGTCAAATGGGACTGGTAATCAATCAGTCTGAGACTTAAACAAGAATAATCTCATAATCTTTTAGCTGAAGGATATGATAAGTAATATAAGGAAATGTAATACTGTGTTATCCCACCCCCTATTTATTTTAGAGCTTAGAAAAATCTGCCAATGTCCTCATCCAAGATCTTTTTTGGAGTTTACAGCACATTTAAGTTGCTAGGAACAATATCTCCAGACATGGATGCCACTATATAGTAGTATTTATTGCATAATCTTGCGAGATTACTACTCAGAAACTTAGTCTGCACAAATGCTAAACATACCATTTGATTGTAAAAGTAATAAAGCACACTGAACCTTTTAACATTTGAGCCCAGCCTGTAAACTAATGCAAAACATTTTTAAAATAAGTTTTTTTTTCTTGAGTGGATGAATAAGTTTCCCCATATGTTTATACTTTTTGTATATATATTACAGTGTTTCCTTATCATGTTTCTACATTGTTTTTTTCTGTATTCTTTTAACTATGCATTTAATTGTTGCATAACATGCCAAACTCATACTTAATAAGAATCATTTTAAAACTGATTATTCATAACCTAACATTTTATTTGTCTTTTTAATTACTTCTGCACAGTGCACGGACAGAGAGGATGTGTCCTGTAGGCCAATGCCTCCCACTTAGTATTTATAATTATAAAATAGTTAATGCTATTCAGAGATTATATCTCTCACTGGCCCTGAAATTCCCCAGGAATTGCAAGAGGCTGTTACTGAGGAAAGATCGTTCTGTTTAGCCCTACCATAGTGATCCTTGCCATGTGATGAAATTACAGATGATGTTCTTAATGTGAGTTGAAACCCATTTATAACAAAACTAGCAAAATACCCGCGCTTCGCAGCGGCGAAGTACTGCATTAAAATTTTTATTAAGAAGAAAATTTAACCTTTTTAAAGTGAGGGAAAATATGGCAATAATTATTTGTTAAGGATCTCTTTGTATACCACGTTGTCAGTTCGGCCTTCCGGTTGTAACATGACCAAGCTGTGCGCTGAGCTTACTCTTGAGCATGCAACTTACAGTTGGCCATGTGAACAGTAATCTTGTTTCAAATCTCACAGCATGGATTGCTGCTGTCATAATCGATTTCAGTTTCATGGTTTGTTTCAATTACGACAGTATTTGCAGGACTTGTGTTGATGTGACATTCGGCATCTGTCAAGCGTTGTAAGCTTACAACCGGTTTCATCGATAACTTCACATCCAGCTTTTGAGAGTTTAAACATTCATAAACATCAAAGTGTCCACTACTGAAATTGTCACCTATGAATGTAAGATGTTTAAGAGGCATTGGCGGTTGTCGAAAGGTGTAAAATATTTGGCCATTTCGGTACACTTGAAAGCACCAACCGAACAATTCAGCGGCAGCCATCAACTCACATGCAGAACCATAGGTGAAGGGCTTAAGCATTTCACTCTTCTAGTGCTCCTGTGTAGTATAATTATCTCCTGTACCGTCATCAGTCCACACCTTGAACCTGTCCCAGTCATTCAATACATAAGACACAATGTTCTTCCAGATATCAAGAGTGAGCCTGATATGGCCGTTCAATATGTAACACAGAGAATGGAAAAGGTAGGTGCCATCTCCGGGCATGGAAACCACTCGGTAAGTGACAGTTCTTTGATCGATGGTGATTACCTCGATAGACATGGTAATGGGGGTTGGAATGATGAAGGAAATGGGTACCTGAGTAATGTAAAGTAAGTGTAAAATACCTATACAATAACTATAATTGTAATAAACAAACAATAAAACAGCGGAGAAGCCGTGGATTAAACAAAAAGGCTGTAGTTATCAGCAGGGAGACGTGAATCCCGTGGCGAAGCAAGGAAGGGAATGTAGAGACTGGAGCGACGGACGGCCTTATATAGGCAGGCAGCCAACAACGTGGGAGGTGATGGGATGGGAGACCCAACGCCGCCTCACATGGTGACCAAGCTGCAGGCTATGGACGTATATATGTACGTAAATAGGATTCAGTTAGCGTTGGGAACCCGTGTACCAAATTTCTTGAAGATGGGCCCATAAGTTACAAAGACTGTTGAAAAGTTCAATATTGTGGCCGACAGTGGCATCATACCACCAAAATAAGTATGTACATTGGTTTCGGTTAGTGCAGGGAAGCCGCCTACCAAATTTCGAGAAGATGAGGCCATAAATAAGAAAGTTCAACATGGCGGACGTTGTTGATCGTTACGCGTAGAATTTCGAAATGAAACCTGCTTAACTTTTGTAAGTAAGCTGTAAGAAATGAGCCTGCCAAATTTCAGCCTTCTACCTATACGGGAAGTTGGAGAATTAGTGATGTTGGAAAATTCAATATGGCGGCTGACAGTGGCGTCATACCACTGAAATAAGTACGTACATTGGTTTTGGTTAGCTCAGGGAAGTCACCTACCAAATTTCGTGAAGATGGGGCCATAAATAAGAAAGTTCAACATGGCGGACGTTGTTGATCGTTATGACCGTTACGCGTAGAATTTCAAAATGAAACCTGCTTAACTTTTGTAAGTAAGCTGTAAGGAATGGGCCCACCAAATTTCAGCCTTCTACCTACATGGGAAGTTGGAGAATTAGTGACGTTTGGAAAATTCAATATGGCGGCCAACAGTGGCGTCATACCATCGAAATAAGTACGTACATCGGTTTTGGTTAGCGCAGGGAAGTCACCTACCAAATTTCGTGAAGATGGGGTCAGCCTTCTACCTACACGGGAAGTTTGAAAATTGGTGACGTTGGAAAGTTCAATATGGCGGCCGACAGTGGCGTCATACCATCGAAATAAGTACATACATCGGTTTCGGTTAGCGCAGGGAAGCCGCCTACCAAATTTCGTGAAGATGGGGCCATAAATAAGAAAGTTCAACATGGCGGACGTTGTCGACCGTTATCGACCGTTATGACCGTTACGTGTAGAATTTCGAAATGAAACCTGCTTAACTTTTGTAAGTAAGCTGTAAGGAATGAGCCTGCCAAATTTCAGCTTTCTACCTACATGGGAAGTTGGAGAATTAGTGATGAGTCAGTCAGTCAGTCAGTCAGTCAGTGAGTGAGTGAGGGCTTTGCCTTTTATTATTATAGATTATAACCACCTCCTTTACTTGTTTCTGTGATAATGTGAAAGTTCTTTTTTAAAATATTTTTCAATATGCTGATTATTACTGATTTTGTTTTAGCTTCTTAGTGACCCAATGCATAATATTCTAAAGGGTATAAATGTGCCTTTGCATAACAGCAAGGCCAACGATATCACATTAATTATGCCTTGTATAAAAAATGGCTTTCCTTTTGTTTGCTGACTTACTCGTGTTTCGTTTTCACGGATACCCCTAGGTCCTTTCAAAGTTATGGATGATTTAATGATTGCTTCTGACAATGTGCCCCATTTTAAAATGTTAATGTCTACTGCCTGTTATTTCTAATTTCACATTTAGTTGCACCAGTAGTTCAGCTGACTAGTTTGTGACTGTTATTTAGACTGCATATAACCAGTCCATTTTGAGTATATACTGTCCTGTAGAGGTGTAGCCAACAGTTGCAAGAAAGAGTATCCATCCTCATAAAATTTTCTGCTTTCATGTTCAAAGTGAATATTATCAGATATTCAGAACTTTTATTTTTATCTATCTATCTATCTATCTATCTATCTATCTATCTATCTATCTATCTATCTATCTATCTATCTAT
>JANRMT010062796.1:195933-231002 GCA_026402145.1 Polypterus bichir lapradei | reverse complement strand
TATATTTGACTATTAAATAAAATTAAACTTTTCCAAGTTGCACCATACCACATCATGTATCCCATCAACTTCACACTTAATGTCTTGGTCAGTCAAGCTGTAAATATTGCACTTTTCTCTGTACTTTTTGAACTGGGACAGGTGTCATCAATAATTGGTTCTCGGGAATGCCTAAATATCATGACAACGTGCAGAGTCTTTGATTGTCTAAGACCGTCTTGAGTTAACGAGAAACATTTTACATTCCTGGAACCAATTGAACCTCAAATGATAAAAAAGGCATATTGATGAAAGTCTTTTTTTTTAGCAAAGTTTCTATTTCGTAAACACACTACATGAAATACGCACCCCAGTGATGTGCCTAGGCAGCTGGAGTTGGTGTTAAAGTTGCAAATAAATAAGAACATGTGCTGCTGTTTTTGCTATTAATATTGAATGCAATTATTTTCCACTTCCAGTTTGGCTAGACATCAGGCCAGGAGGGGATTTAGAAGCGTAGCATTGTGGTTGGGTTTCGTCTGCAACTCTAATGTCAAGCAGAAAAGGGGTCAACAACAAAGCATATGGTATTCTACACTTATAACAGATCATCTTGTAGCAATCAATATGGTGTTACCATTTCACTTGTTGCTTTTTTTATAGAGTATGGTCTGTGCTATAAGAAATGTTACCATAAATATAAGACTGCAGGATATCACAAATAATTAAGAAGTAAAGAAGTTACAAATTGCCATCATTTTACACACACGTTTCGTTCCTACCGTCATTAATAACCCAATTTTGTAGTCAGCACCAATGAAAATGCCTGTTAATTGAAATATCATTCAAAATACTTTATCAGTTACTATACAAGTAATTTAAACTACAAAGAAATCACACATATATACAGTATATTTACCTTATGGTTAAATATCATAGAGTTTTTGATAATGATACAGTACCTGATAGAGTTGGAAAGGCCATCATAATGTTGTGAAAACCCATCAATTGATGATCAGTCCTTCAGCAGAGATGTTTTGTGTTTGCTTAGTGATCACTAACAGAGTCACCTCCACTTTTCAGCAGCTGTATTCCTGGGGACAGCATGGCTGGGGCAAGTGCTGGGAATTGCAATCTGTGGCTTCTATTGTTCATTTAAACAGTCACTTGGAGTTCAAGCTGCCTACCTGTGACAGAGATTAATACATAGGTGCCCTTGCTGCTGGTTGAAAACAATGACAAATTTTTTAGTGTGCAGTACTGTTCCTTACAGCTGCTACAGATCCATCCACATCAAAATGACAACCTCTAAAGTTTCCGCAGTAGAATTGTCTCACATGCATCCATCCCTGACAAACACATAATTTTGTGGAAGGAACAAGATATTTGCTGCTTGGCATCAGTCAGCCAGATTAACAGGCCAGAGTTACCGCTGTTTAGGCAATTTCACAAGAATCACATGCTGTTACTGCTAGGCATGATGTGGCAATCTTAACAGATCAGAGAGGTTAAGTCTCAGTGAGATATGACCAGCTTTTCCAGAATAGCAAATAATTAAACAAAAAAAAAACAAGCTTTAAACTACTGCTGGAAACAAGAGCCAGAACAAAAACAAAATTAGTTTACCTAACAACAGATGTAGATTATTTCTTGGTAGAGTTATCTCCACCAAGCCATGATACTTTTGCTGTGAAACATACCCTTACAATATACCTAGATAATGTATTAAAAGTGTGATGGCAGTTTAATAAACTGAAAAAACTGACAAATCAACCCAAACTTTACAAAAAAACATGCCCAAAAATTCAGATAGACAATTGCAAATGCAAATGCAGAAGCTTTAAGACATAAACTGTGTATCATATATTTCCTTTCCACTGTATTTTTTTATTTAATTAAATAACAAAGGGCACCAAGTTGCATTTATGTAAAAATGACCACATGCTGATGCACATTTCTATATTTGCTGACTCTAAACAACAGCAATAATTGATGATAAATTCAATCTGGATCAGAATTTCCTTTACATTTTTTCAAGCTTCCACACTTAAACAAATTTAAGACATGGAACTTAAAACCAAATCCCAGCCTAAAATAAATGCATTGTGAGAAGTGTTTGCCTGTGTAAAATAAAATGGCTATAATTTTACTCAATTTTGCATAGAGTGTATCCTTATATAAGCAACGAACAAAAAAATGAATGGTCATCACTGACATGTTCTAGAATGACATTTTCCAAGGCAATTTCCAGATTTTCCTAACATCACAGAAGTTTAGTTTACATTATTATAAATACAAGGCTCCAGTATGAATATATTAACCTTTAGATAACTAAGATATATTTGCATATCAATTCACCTTCAAATATATTTTTCATTTTTCAATGGATACAATACTTCTATCTTAAAATAGCAATGTCTACTATTTTATTAGCTTCTTAATGACTAAAAATACATTTTAAAAGTAATTAATCAAATTTTGAAAGTTTAAGGAAATGTACTGTTTCTCTTACATATTAATGTTAATTTTACTATATTAAAATATAATGCTGGAAAGATACTTTAGAAAAATATGTAGGAAACCATATTTAATATCATATCAAGCAGCTCTTCATAGGACAGCCATAGTTGCAGTAGCATTGCTGCCTGGCATCTGTTCCCAGAAGTGCAGAGCAGCTCCAGAAACCGTGAGTTGACAAACCTATTTGTGGTTTTTGTAGGAAGATGTTCAAAGAAATTTGGCTTTGTGGTTGCTCAAGGGGGATGCTGAGCTGACACTGTTACATTTGCTGGGAGTGGGCACGTACTGTCATCAGGTAATACTAATATTACTAATATTACTAATATTGCTCAAGAAAGCTGGGCATAGAAACTTTGGACTTGCATAGTACATCCCAATATTGAAGTCATTGCTACTTGCTGTGACAAGGCGCTATATTGGCGCCAGACCCGACTCAGACAGACACGAGAGGCACACTAATAAAAACAAATAAATGTTTTATTTTCTTCATCTGTGGGCTACATCTTCCCCGTACCCACAGACACAACACAGTCCCAAAAGCACAAACAGAAACACCAAAACAAAAACACTCTTGTTTCCTCCACTCCTCTCGGCAGCTTTGTCTTCCTCCTCCCAACTCTGGCTCCTTGAGTGGTGGGTATTGGCTTCTCTTATAGCCCACCCAGATATGCTCCAGGTGATAATTGACCTAAATTAGGCTGTACTTCGGGTGTGGCTGTATCATAGCCCAGATGGGCTCAGAAAGTCGTGCAGTTTCCCCTGCCAGTGGCCACGGTGCCCAACAGGGATGAGCACCAGTGTAACACAATTGTGCTCCCGAGCAACCCAGGTGGGCTGCCACCAAGTGTTCCGGGGGACGTAGTGTGCATCCCATGGCTGCTTATCCAGATCCAGTGTCAAAGGGGTGTCCCGGCTGTCCGCCACATTGTCTTTGATTTAAGGACATCTTACACACGGAAATCTTAGACATCATATTTCATACCACAGGTTCTAATTTGTTATATCTATTCATTTATTTTTGAAACCACTCATTCAGCACAAGTTTTCACGGGGGCTTGAAACATTATTAATCAAACAGGCCATTCAGTAAAATAAAGCCCATCAAATACATATTCACCTAACGTTTGCAAAGTATTGCCAACATATGAAGACTTACAAACTACTGGTATCATCTACATCGACTGGAAAACGTATTCTGTGCACTGGAACTATTACCCCCTGTGTAAAGAAATACTTATTGATGTTAGCTGAAAATTTTCCTTATCCAATTTCCATCTGTGCTCCGATTTTCTAGTTAAAAAACTCATCTAACCTACCATTTTGCTATATTGTTTTGAATTTTAAAAACCTGGATTAGACGTCCATGAAGTCTCCTCAGCTTGAGAAATCAACAGGTTTAATTCTCTGAGGCTGTCAGAGTACAACATGTCCTTAAGTTCTGCCGTGCTCTCCTCTGCCTGGCTGCTGTGTCTTTCTTGTACCGTGGTGACCACAACTGCACACAATACACCACATGTGGTCTCATTAGTGCATTACATAATCTGACCATAACTGTTCCTTACTTTACATTCAACAGTTCTTACGATATAACCTAACATTTTATTTGCATTTTTAATCACTTCTTCATATTGCTAAGATGATGAAAATATTGGTAATACATAAACCCCTAATTCCTTTTCAGAGGGCGCTTCCAGTAGGACAGTGTCCCTCATCTTGAATTTATAATTGGCAATCCTTTTGTTCACATATAGCACTTTGCACTTTTCTACATTAAACTGCATCTAACAAGTGTATACGAGTTCTGAAGCTTGTCCAAGTCTTTCTGCGTTGTTTTTTCTGCCTTCTCAGTGTTTGCCATTCCTCTAATTTTAGTATCATCTGCAAATCTGATATGTTTACTAGTAACACCAGAATCAATTTCATTAATATATCTCAGAAAAAGTAACAGACCAGATAGAGACACAGAGGGACTGCACTAATGACCTCACTCCATTTGGAGCATTCTCCTCCTATCTGTACTCTTCATCTCCTACTGATTAACCAACTTAAGATCCAGTTTTTGTAGGTTACGTCTGATGCCTACAGCGTCTAGTTTTAGAAGTAATCTTTGGTGTGGGACTGAAGCAAAGGCTTTTTAAATGTTAAGTAAATTATGTTGTATGCTTTGTTTTTGCCAACTATTGCAGTTGCCTGTTAAAAAAATCTAAAAGATCAGTTTGACAAGATCTTCCTCTCACAAACTCATGCTGGCTTTTATTTAGATTGTTATTTTGTTATAGGTAATTTTCTAATGTTATTCACCTTATAAAAGGTTACGTGTCTGTGTGTCTGTGTGATGCTTATCACAAACATTTTTAGTAATAAGATGCATTGCATTTTTATTCCAATGGATGGCACATCATAAACATTAACATTGCTTTTAAGAATCCTATACCAAATGGCATATAACAGAGACATATGCATTGCATGGTGCACTGCAAGCGCTAACACTGAAGTCTACTATGAACTCGGAGCTTGTTTTTACTTTTTCATTCGGCATTCCTTTTGTTTCTTCTTTTACTAACACTTGGGTGAAGTATTTGTTTAATGCATTTGCTATTTTCTCCTCATTTTCATAGATGTATCCTTTTGAGTCCCCAAGGTTTCTTAAATTGTCATTTGTCATCTTTTTACTAGAAAGTTTTCAAAATATTGCTTGTTGTTTGTTTTGGCCTCACTAGCAATTTTGTTGGTTTCTCTTTTGACATTTTGAATGCTTTTTTTTATCTCTTGCTATAGTGTCCAGTATTTTTCTGAGTCAAAATTATTTGTGTGTTTCTTCATTTTTCTTTTCAGTTTTACCTTTTCAATAATGTTCTTATTTATCCATTTTGGCTGATTTTGTTTAGTTTTTTTGCTTTAGTTTGGGAATATGCTTATTTTCATCCTGGATCACAAAGTCTTTCATTTGGTAAACTTGTTTGTTTTCAAAGATGATCTCAAATTTTAAAATGTTCTGGTCACTGTTACTCAAAGTATCAATAATTTTATTGTTCTTTATTATTTGAAAAGATGAGACCTGAACAGGTGTTACCCATGCGATGGACTTGAAACAAACTGGGTGAGAAAACAGTGATTTACCATCAGCACCATTTCAGTTTCCTCATTTTGTATTTCTGATCGTGGCTTCACAGTCAACGTATGGAAAACTAAAATCACACATTATCACTACATCCTCTTTTCTTGTACATGTGTCTTATTTGGTTAAGAAATATACTGTTGCCCAAAATGTCAGAATCTGATGGGCTGAAGCCAACTCCAATAGCTAAGTCTCTGGCTTTAGGCCTTTCAAGCTTAACTCTCTTGAGTCTGTGGCTAAAATGAGGAACTTTGGTGATTGAGCTGTACTTTGGCATTTGTGTTCATCAACTTTTAAAATAATAATTCCAAAGTGTTATATATTTTTTTATTTCAGTACAAACTCAGCTAGTATAATATGCAAACAATAAGTAGGCCAGGATCAAATTCAGCTTCTAATTTGCTCCAGATGTTCAAAAATTGTAAAAACAGTTTTCAACATGTATAGAAATTTTGTTAAAGCCTTACTAGCTCATTGTGATGAAGCCTTTTTATTACTGAAGTGTATTCTTCGACATCTTGAGTACTTGAACATACCAAAATATGTCAGATATTCCACTCAGAAAGACAGTTATTTTATTGTCCTTAATCTTTTTCAAGAAATCTGACAATAAGTGGAGAAGTGGCGTCTATCTGCAGAATATATACTAGGGGTGGTCTATTCACATTTAAGATCAAGTAACAAACCCACCCAGGCTGATCAAGAAAACAAAGCGGGTAAACTAGCAAGTTGTTTAGAGGCTGTCCTCACAGTGGCTGATCACAGAGACAGTGCAGGATTGCAAAACAGATAGAAGTTTTCAGAGCAAGAAACTTGCACAGAATAAACATACAGCAGTCCACATAAGTTTGTAAGAAATAAAGTAGCAGTCTGAGAGAAATGAAGATAACAATTTTTCTGAATTTGAACTCTATATAGATAAAAACCTATGCACAAAGTAAAGATTTAAAATAATACAAAATGACTGTAGCCATTCACAGTGCACTATAAACTCAATATCAAGATATTATTTGTTTCATGATGAGTTTGTTTTATTTACTATATAGAAGAGAGCCATTCATCTGCTTCTGAATTCAATGTAGAAAAGAGGTATGCACAAAGTAAAAAAATCCAATAATAAAACTAAAAAAGATCATGGCCTTTCACTGTGCACTTCATAACCTCAATATAAAATTAGTATTTGTATTGTGACATATTCTTTTTATTTGCCACATCATAAGTGCTGCTTCATTATTTCTCACATTCTTTTGTTCACTTCACTCTTGCATGTTCAGTTAGAGAGTGCAGTAAACCAAGCTGGCTGGAACCTCAGAAGGAGTTACAGTACCGTACATCTTCCTTTGTGGAATGTGGAAAGGTTTTCACTGGGCGCTGTTACACCACATAAGGTAAGTATGCCACCAAATTGATCAAAGTAAACCAGTATTTCTGCGGAATCAACTCTTGCAAAAATAGTCAGATTATTATCTCCATTGCCTGGTGGGGCCGTATGTAATGGGGAGAAGGGGAGCCTCCACATGTAATTCCAAAAGGCCTCAAAAAGCTATGTTTTTTGTACTGGGTTTTTTCCTTTATTAGGAACAGAAAATGCTTTCCGAGGACACAGTTTGCTGTTTTAAAGATGGCTGTGACCACACTCAACGACACTATACACACACAAACCTAGGCTGTGCCATCTCCATAGATACATTAAATTGCATTGTTTTTTATTATTATACTGGTAATTTGTGATGACTCAACTCTACAATGTTCACCTCAAGTTTGGAGAAATCACAGAAGTATTCACGAATATTGCCACACTTAGCGAAATGCATTAAAGTCAAAGGGTAAGGACTAAGCAAACTAAATTTGACTGGATTATAATGGTGCAATCTTCATGAAAGTTTCCCTTGGGGCTAGGGAAACATCTGACAACTGTACTAGGCCAATTAATTATGGCCAAAAAGGTAACCTGACCACTGCACCACTGTGCCTCCATGAGATCAAAGAAGAAAGAACATAGTCAGAGACACACATATATTTTGTCAAAACAAAGAGGAAATGCAGTAATCATAGTCAAAAGTCAGAAAAAATACACAGGTCTTTTAAAGGCAGAACATTTAAAGTGGTATGTCATGATTGAAGCCGCTGGCTCATTCTGTTTTCTGAAGTCACGCTGAAGGCTCTCCAAACTGTCTGTGCTGATGCTTTGCACTTTTTCTTCTATCAAAAAGATAGAAACGTCTTGTAAATAGTAATAAATATTTTATTATTGTTTCAAAGCCTCCTGTATAGTATCAGGCTCTTTCGAGTTTTGTTTTTTATCTCCACGTGGCTAATTATGCATGCATAGGGAACGTGCCTCCTTGTCTTATACTGACATGGAACTCGAAGATCAACCTGCATATTTGGTGACAAACAGAAATAACACATTATTTATGCTATACATGTTTCATAAAGTAAAATTTTGAGAACCTGCATTATTTACTTTATTACTATACTTATTTTTTATCTGTTCTACCACTAACTAAGTCCCACAGAGTCTGTAATGCAAATGAGCAGAATTATATATCCGTACTGACCCCTACTCTCTCTTCTGTTCTTTTTCTGGTTTTCTGTGGTGGCGACGTGCACCAGCACCACCTAATCAAAGCACCATGATGTCCCTACATTGATGGATTAAAGGCCAGAAGTCCACATGACCGTCATCATCAAGTCCTTCCATGAGTACCCTGAATACAATGAGGGCTGATCATTTATGTTAGGTAGAATGCCTAGAGGGGGCTGGGCGGTCTCATGGCCTGGAACCCTTGCAGATTTTATTTTTTCTCCAGCCGCCTGGAGTTTTTTTTTGTTTTTTCTGTCCTCCCTGGTCATTGGACCTTACTTTTATTCTATGTTAATTAGTGTTCTCTGATTTTAATTCTTACTTTGTCTCTTTTCTCTTTCTTCACTTTGAGCTACATTATTTGTATGAAAATGTGCTATATAAATAAATGTTGTTGTTGTTGTTAATCCCATCCAATGTTGACTGTTACAGCTCCAGGGAATGACACGCTGGCCTCACAAAGCACTATGGGGTGCTGGAGAAAAAAGTTCTCCTAAACTGGCCAAATTATCAGTAAATAATTCAACAAACAAGGGCGAATGCTTCAAATTCGCTATGAATAACGCTTTGGTGAAATTTGCTGATCAACACTACTGGTAATAGGACAACCATTAAGCATAAAACTAGTTATACTGTTAACAGTTAACTGTACACGAAACCATAAATGCATATTTTACGCTGTATTTTTGCACATTATAGTTTAACCCTATATTTGAAGCCTTTGAGAAGAAATCATTAGTTTCCAATCATTTTAAATCTCAGGCAATGAACATATCTTGAACACTTTGTCAACAGCATTGCAGATTATATAATAGTATTAGCTGAAACTAATTCTGAACTTGAAGAGAGCTTATCTGAGGTAGCTGATGCAGTGCATAATCTCCTGGAGGAGGTTATCTAGGTAACAAGTTTTTAGAAATCCAGGACGATAATGAGATCACCAAAAAATCGATTCCTTATTATTCAGTGAATTCTTGTAGGGAAATGCCCATGTAACTTGAAAACCTTTGCTCAAACAAACTAAACAGCATAATTTCACAATTAAGTTTAGTTCTGGCAGCCCATAACATATTTTTGACACACAGTCTAAAAGGCAGGGTAAAATAATTACTATGGGATTAATTAGGAGTCTGTGACAATGTACACTCAGTGTTCCTTGCAAATATCTCATTGTTAACAGTAAGGCAATATTGTCACAGACATTTGTAGACTTGAGCACTTGATAAGTGGGAAATTAGTGTCTCCGCTTAATTTTAAAGTCATCAACTAATATGAAAACTTAAATTACTGGCCATTAAAGATGTGAATACTAGCAGAGGTTATAATCATTGTATGGATCTCTTGTTGGAGTATTAAATGGGGAGGATACGTTTTTTATTCTTAATACTCCTGTTAACCATACTTTTCACTCATATCTTTTTTTAGAGAACAATTTAATTTTCATGTGAAATTCCAAATTTAAATATAATGATGTAGTGAATTCTGGACATGGGCAAGTAATAAGGCTTTGAATAGTTTGACTACTGGGAGTTAAGCACACTATCTTTTTCAAATTATATTCCTGTAGATGTATTGTTATTATTAGGCTGTAACAAATGTAGCATTTGGCAACAAGAATCAAGTCAAAGATTTTTCATTATTAATTTTCTTCTTTCCTACTTGTGGGTTACCCGATGGACACGTGTTCAGTGGTATTGACTCTCATTTCTTAAAGTTTATATTCTTTTACAATCAGTAATGGTATAAAAATATATTGCATTCTTTCTCACTATTTTCCTTTTACATTTGATATTCTTAAGTATCAACACACTGAATATTAAAAAAATGTAAGAAATAATTGCCTTTGGCAGCCAACACCTGGAAAATTATAAATGCATAGCTGAAACTAATAAAGGTCCTCCAGCATGCCTTAACATCTACTGGAACAAATCCAATATTCTGCTGTGCAGGAAAAGAGCCAGAACAAACATCATGAAAAAATTATTCTGCCATACTTAACTTTAGAAGGAAGCTTATAAAGTATAGAAAGAATCTTGTGACAGCTTGAAAGTGACCTGCTTAGGGAATCAAGACAAAAAGACAGTCTTCTCACAGGTAAATGAATGCAAAACCTAAACCTAAACCTAAATACATGAAAAGAAACTTTCATTTACATTAAGCAGAAAAGTTCATAGGTTGGGTCAACTAATGGCACTAATGGACATCGCATGCAGCACCCAAAGACAGAGATTGGCAGTGTTATAAAGGTGGTTCTAAATAATTTAATTTTGATTTAGAATTTCTGTCAAAGACCGCATGATGAGGAGCAGAGTGCTATCCCACTTAATGACTATGCTTGAAGAAGAGCTATGTGTCATGACAGAATCCTGTATTGCCATTAAAGTGCAAAAGCAGCTTTTATAACAAATACTAGACCTACTGACTGTAAGGATATTTCAGATATTTGTTATATTTACAGATATTGTGACTTATCTATCCATGCCAAAACATATTAATCAATTTCAAACATTTGCTTATAATAATGAAAATAACTGCATGCTAATTTTTCATTTGTAATGTTTCTTGGCTATCTTCATTTTGTGAGGCAAGTAAAACTTGCAGGCAACACACACACTACTCGTATAAGGCAGTTTTAATGTTTGCTTCAGTAGATGGCTTATTAAGTAAAGACTGTCTAAGTCTAAGTGGAGATTATTTTTTCCCTGTGATCTTATACTATGGCTTTAACTGAATGGAATTGAAGTTCTTTGAGTTTCAGAGTCAAGAGCGGGATGAGTCTTTTTTAAAATGGAGGCTTAAAATTAACAGCACCTTATTTAAAAATGTGTATAAATATTTAGCAACAGAAATATAGCATCCGTCAACAAATTTTTTATTGTGAACATCATTGAATAATCATTTCAGCACTACATAGGAATCACATTAACCAGCCTGAGACAAAATGACGTGAGATGAAAACCAATTGGTAGGCACTATCAGAAGTATGGATTAGAAGAAGACATCATTTTCAAAAATGTACAAAGTAGCTAAGAATTTCAAATCACCATGGAGAAAAATAACATGAGGTTCATCAGAGAATTTATGCAACGGTGCTGGTAGCTAAACCAAAATTTCATACTATACTTTGGAAAACAAAGGTAAACTTATTACAGATTCACGATTTAAATAGAAACTGCATAAAAATGTTGAAATTTATTAAACAGGTCATTGATTTAAATTTAGTGTTTATGTAATATACAAATATTTTGTTTATGTATTATTGAGAACATATATGTTGCATGTTTCTTTTTACTAAAAGCAAAGTAAAATAAATATGAACAATCACTTTATGAATTACTTTTCTATACCTGTAACTATTAAAATGATGTCAATATCATGTTTAGCATAAGTATAATGCTTAATGTTTAAAAGAGATTCCAACTCTGCTCCTCCCAGCTGGATCCTTATCCATGACATGTTCAGTATACAACTGATGAATGGCAGCATGCGATATTGGTGAACCACTTACTAGTTCTGAACCCTTCTCATCATCATCTTTATCATTTGTTTACCTCCCAAAATCTGTTTCCTCCTCCCTCCATTGTCCTTGGTATGTTTTAGGATGAGCCCGTGCTTTTCATATTAAATAACTCCACTTCTTCTTTCTTTTGTTGAGAGGTTTACTTACCTTGGCAGTGACATTCATGTCTCTGGTGACTCTTCCTGTGAAGTCAGTAGACGGATTGGGAGAGCATGGGGGGGTCATAAGGTCGCTGGAAAGGGATGTGTGGCGTTCCTGATATCTATGCAAAAGGACGAAGGTCCAGGTCTTTAGAGTCCTGGTGCTTCCTGTCTTGCTATATGGTTGCGAGACATGGGCGCTATCCAATGACCTGAGATGAAGACTGGACTCCTTTGGTACTGTGTCTCTCCAGAAAATCCTTGGGTACTGTTGGTTTGACTTTGTGTCGAATGAGCAGTTGCTCATGGTGTCCCGAATGAGGCACATTACCTGAATTATGAGGGAGCATCAGTTACGGCACTATGGCCATGTGGCACGTTTACCAGAGGGTGGCCTTTTCGTAAGATCCTCATTGTTGGGGACCTGAGAAGCTGGACCAGGCCAAGGGGTTGCCCACGTAACATCTGGCTGCGGCAGATAGAGGGTTATTTTCGGAGGGTGGGACTAGACCGTGTCTGCCTGGGGGGTTGCAAACCGGGATCCCGAGTTGTTTTGCCATGTAGTGGGTGCAGCAACACACTATAACTGTGCATGCTCCCCAACATAACTTGACTTGACTTCTTCTTTCAACTCATCTTCATTCCATACATCTTGGTATACCTTCTTCACCTAAATATACTCTGTGTCATAATTTGATTTTTTTAACATACTGTATAACACAATAATTTTTTATCATCATTTTCACAAAGTTATGTCATTGCCTTTGGTTTATTGTTACAGGTGTGGTTTTGTGTGGTTTTGTATGGTCATAGTCATTGCTTACTGTTTCTATGTCCACTGCTGCTCAGAAAACACAGGAGTCATGATATGCATTATGTCAGCACTCCCTGCCTATATAAGATGGCAGCAGCTTAGACTCAGTGTTCAAGTTTCTGGATAATCACAAAAAAACTCTTGTGTTAACTATTTGAAAAATCTATTATTGAGTCAATGCTTCTTGCATATTTATTTTGATTTTGATTCTGGTTTACATGTTTGAACCTTGTCATTTGGTTTCATTTTTGTCTTTCTGGCTATTGAGTCATGCTTTGGTTTTGACCTCATTTTCTTTCTCTTCTCTTGGTCCTTATGCTACTTATTTTTCTCTACCTGTTCCTTCAGTGGAATAACGCTGTGCCATTCACTCTACATGTTCAGGCCAACCTATTATTTTTCTCCATGGCAGAACATCTATCACCTCCACACCAAGTCTTTCTCTTAACTAGGCATTCTCTTCTACCATATTTGGTTGTGACTAGTGTTTCTTGACTATGCATTGTACTTCAACTGAATAAATATAATTCATTTAAAAATACTCACCAAATTGGAAACTATAGGAAACTGCAGTGAAACTTTCATAGGGACAAAATTGTCAGAAAAAATATATTTTAGTCTAAACATTCCACTGTGGAGCACAACCATGTGATATACTTAATTCATGGCAATGCTCTATAAGGGCTTTAAAAAACTGAAAAGTATAGCAAATATCATAACCTAAACAGTTTTCATACACACTTGTCTTATTAAGGGTAAATTAAATCTGATAACATTCTTTTACGCAAAGGAAACCAGCTGTATAAATATAATAACTTCTCAACAACTCCTAATGGAAGGTCATTTTTTAAAAGGAAATAAAAGACACTAGCATACTTCTGTTATCTTGTCAACAGAAGTGCATTCTTCAGCCACACTAATTTAATTATATATTACATTTTCTACTTCACTTGTTATCTTGGATGCAAACTTGGTGCCGAGGCTAATATTTCATTTTGATAGAAGTGAACACAATCATCAATTGTTTTGACTTAATTACTAATTAATCATTGTTTTAAGTATGTTTAGGCTGTTAGATTTCAGTCTAGTTTTTAATTTAATTGATCTTTAATATGGTTAATTCCATTTTATGTTCTATGATAATGTCCTGACTTAACCTAAGTAAACAGATGTAATGAATCTTGGTGATTTCCAGCAGTCTGTTCTTGCATTTGTAATTGGTAAAACTTTAATATCCTACATTCTGCGACCTACAGCAATCCACATTATATTAAATCTGCATTAAGAGAGATGCAGAGGGTTTAGATGGATTAGTTGTTGCCGTAAGCTGACAAGCAATGACTCAGCATAATTTTCTCCGGCGGAGACAGCACACATGCCAGTACAGTGGTGGTGTAGTCCTCATGGTAAGTTAGGGCAAAGATATTTTTTGTACAGAATGTACATTCAGTAATATGAATCACAGCAAGCTTTAAATCCAGATACTGAAAAACTGACTCTAGTTGCAAGCATCTATCAATCAGGCACATTAAGAAAATGATCTGAGTTTTGATACATAGAATAGAATGTTAAAAAATACTTTATTGATCCAGGAAGAAAATTCAGTGCATTTCTGAGAAGGGTCTGGCTGCTGACCTCCAGCAGCAGACCCCCTTTGTGGTTTCTTCAGTCACAAGATCCTGTGACGCCATTCAGGGCCCTGTGGCCGGAGTTGTGAAGTATAGAGTCTTGGCACAAGGTGATGTGTGCATGTAAAAGAAGACCTAGATGCTGACCATAAATACTGGAAATGGATGAATGTGGCCGCATTTCACTAAGAAAGTCTGAAATCATAAACGAGTGTGCAACTTCAATAACATGACAGACTTTACTAGTTATACATTTGTATCATAGAGGAAATCTCCTTAAAACTAGTAACACTGTGTGCATTTAACTAACTAATATCTAAAAGTACTCTAAAAGATCAAAAAGTAATCTCAGAAAACTGTCTTACTCTATATATCAAGAGTGGAGTATTTAAGAACTGGTGAGGCAGCATTTTGCTTTTATGTATCAAAGATTTGGACTGTTTATAGATAATGTTAATAAGCCTGGTCAGATATCCTTAGCCATTCATTAAATTGACAGACAACATAAGCGTGGTGCAACTGTGCTACCAGTCATTTTTCTGTTGAATTAAAATGAATGTTTTACTATGATAAAACTATGGCTAAGGATCTGCACTGGCCATCGGAAGATTGCCGGTTCGAATCCCGTAAATGCCAAAAGGGACTCTGCTCTGTTGGGCCCTTGAGCAAGGCCCTTAACCTACAATTGCTGAGCGCATTGAGTAGTGAGAAAAGTGCTATATAAATGCAAAGAATTATTATTATTATGATAATGTGAACTGCATTCATAGGGTTAACACAACAGTACATTTTAGTGTCTTTATCGAATCAGTAAAAGTTAATTTTGGTTTTGATAAAAGAATAGGCTCCGAAAAGGACTGCTCTTAAGGTTAATAACCTGTAAATCCGCCACTGCCCATTTTATTGCTTGGTGCTTTTACAGTATAGTCCTGCACCCATAACATCTTTTACCATGGTGGTGCCAAATTGATGTGACATGGATCATTTTTCTGTGCCAATTGTGCATGCTTTGACATGTGTTGTATAAAAGCAGACCATGTTTACATTCTGCATCATAATTTTAACGTAGAATGTCAGGAAGAATGCCTGTCTTCATATATTGTTTTGGTCAGGAGTGCCAAAGTGGATTTTAAATATTAAGACAATTGCGAAGAAGAATTAAAGAATTTTTACTTTCTTATGTTTCTGAGAGCAGATGCCTCATGTATAATATTTGCTTAAAAACTCTGAAACATGCGCAAATTACTGCTTACGCAAATGTCGGAATTTATAAAACACAAATTTGGCGAGAAAATTGGCTTAAAGTTAGGGCAACTCTCAAACATCCGTAAGTCGTATGCAAACTTTTTTGGTGTTTTTAATTATTCCTATTGGCAGGACAAATAAAGTGAACAGAGAATCTAATTTCATTGTGCATTTCAATGCTGCATCAGTCCCATTCTGATGTTCTTGAACTATTTCTATCACAGTTAACTGACATGTTCTCACAATACAGCTGTCTTCACTACTGGTAATAATATTATGTTTTTACATTAGGAGTTATTTGCCTTAGTGTATAGTATTTGTTTGTAAAAACAGCGTGCTGTGTGCTGTATGACATAAGTGGTGTAATAAGAATAAGACATCATAAAGAGTTGGGGCAGCCACCCGTATATCATTTTCTCAGCTGCGAAAGTTGCTTTTCTTTAGTAGCACGATATGCTTAGGCCAGAGTCCAGAACAGACCTGCCTGTATGGAGATAAAATGGCAGTTTTAACAGCCCGTAAAGGAAATGATGTCATTGGTCCAGGGACTGGGAGTGGCATCCTTGTGCCCGGAAGTGACGTCATCTTTGGGGCAACAGGTGGGATTTCCCGAGAAACAGCTGCAAGGGAATGAGAGAGATAGTCATTACACTCCGTTGCCCCCTGGCCTGGCGTAGAATTACTATTGTTTAGGCCCTTCATCTGTTTCCCATGCACACGTGTGTGACAGTGGCAATAGAAGAATTACCAAGAAAGGAATCATCACGCACAACATGACCCTGAAGTCTGCTTCCCACTTTACTTTTTGATAAAATAAAGAAATTCTCGGTCCATCCAGGTCACCTCTCAACAACATTAGTCAGACACATTTCAGACTTACATGTTAGCTGTTAGAATGATTGTGCTTTCTGTTTACGAAAGCAAATTCATTCAGTGATGGTGACTTTATCGCAACATGTATGTAGTCAGTTGTTCTGAATACATTAGGACAATCGGCAATCAATGCAAATAGAATTTTAATCTCAGCTTGTTCACCCTGGCTGTAAGGGATGTATCCAGGTAGTATCTTAGTTATACCCAGGGCTTGAGGTGCTTGCATTTCCCTGTTTTGTGGCAGATAATGGTTGAGCAATGGCACGTCATGATCTGATCTTGCATGTACTGTAATTAAGCTCAAACAAAGTAACTCAAACTGTCCAGAGTAACTACAGTATATGTATTTGACAATGTATTGTGTATGAGTAAGAGGAAGACACAAAAAGAAGTACACCAGAAGTTAATTAGCTCCACTGATTACACTATCCCATACTGATCGCAGGCCACAGCTATTTGATGACTGCGAGATTCCTGACCGGTCAACCAGTTCATTCTGAAAAGCACCCATTACCAAATACCCAATGGCCATCATAGCCTATAATGGAACACGGATTGCGTAATATCTGTATAATGGTCTCTGTAATGCAGGCACCAGTTTAGTACACAATTTCAAACGGACAAGTCATGAAAGTCTGATTCGGCTTATAAGCCAGTTGTCATCATGAGACAAAATATCATTGTGATTCCTAAAATCTTACTACTTACACAGGCAAAAACACTGCTGTATAGCCCCAGAAAAGTTTACAGCTTTCTGAACATTTGAGCAGTACTGTACAATATAGCGCAGAAAATAGACTACCGCTTCCACATGAGACAGGCTAAGATGTGTGCATAGATGTACAAGATTTGGTAATGACAACAACTATTTTAGGAACGAGCAAGAAAGATGCAACTGTAGTTAAAAAAGCCTAGTAATCTGTTTTGTTTTATGGACTGAGATGATAAAAATAAAATACATGTAAATAGAAATATTATAATTAATTCAATTATGTAATCTTGCTCGAATTGCATTGATTTGAAAGGAACTCTATGACACAATTATCTAATAAAACATGTTTTGCCGAAAATTGCATAGGTTTTCTCACAGTGTACAATGATAGGGTCCTCAAACTGCCCAGGGGAGTGTTGTGTGCATGTGCTAAAAGAACATACTGTGTTTGTTTAGTACAGCAATCCATCTCTATGTAGCTGAGGTTTCTTTCGTGTCACCCTAAACATTGATGACTCCTAAGAAAACAAATGTCATTACTCAGCACTATGTGTAATTATAGTTTTAATTCTAAATACATTGACATGTAATGGAATGGGTGGCAGAGATTTATTGTATGTTGATGCGTTGCAGTGTTAATTATTTAAAACATCCTAGCCCCAGCAGTTTAAAGTGATTATATGTTCATAATGTCTGTAACATGTTTCATACCAATACCACTAAATCTATCCCTTCCTTCATTATCTGTACCCACCTTGTCCATTTCAAGGTGGCGTATGGCTATTTTAGGCAGTATTAGGCATTGGGACAGGGTGCTTTATATCAGTAAATATCCTGCAATACTCTTTTAGTTAAACCACTCCAGGATTTCTTTTAAATCAAAGTAGTATGTTTAATTAAATTATCCAGAAGAAATAAAATAGGTAAAAAATTGTAGTTACATAACATAATCTTGGCAAACCATTTTATATATATCTTCCAAAAAATGTTCTCCTTGTGCCATTAAATATTTAAGGAAAACTTTTTAAAGAAACATAACATATTTTGTTGATTTAGTAATCCTACTTTGGACACCATAAACATAACTAAACAGTACAACTTACTGCAGATATTTTTATGCTACTTGTTCCACAAGATAAACTCATATGTACCATATGTGCCGTTTGGTGAGCCTAAAACAAGTCAATACAGCACTGGAGGACTAGAAGAAACCGTGCTCTTTTCATTTGAATTATATAAGCTCTAAATACATTTTAATGAGTGATATGCCGCATTACTGCGGTGGGCTGGCGCCCTGCCCAGGGTTTATTTCCTGCCTTGTGCCCTGTGTTGGGTGGGATTGGCTCCAGCAGACCCCCGTGACCCTGTAGTTAGGATATAGCGGGTTGGATAATGGATGGATGGATGGATATGCCGCATTAAGAACACACAATCTCCTCTAGAGATATAAAATCATCTCATTAAAAGTCTAGAGACCAAATCCTCAAGCATAGAGGTTTAAGAAGTTTTGGCATTAGTTGCTGTGGATCATTAGGTTTTATGATTGAAGAAGCAAACAGCATGTAGGCATGCAGGCATGCAAACTCCTTACATTCACAGATGACACATTCTTGAGAAGCTTGCAGTATAATAATTAATGTTTCTACTCTTCCATTTAAGTGCATTTCTCCTTAATCTTTTTCCAGTTCCGTGTTCTGATTCTTTATACTTGATCTTTCTTCCAGGATATACTTCTTCATTTGCTCCATATTGCATGTCACTGCAGCGCAGAGGCTCATCACCAAATGGTTTCAACCATCTTGATTTTCCTTGTAATAACCTGTGGCTACATAATAATTATGTAATCAGTAAATCCCGTTCTAATGAGAACTATTACCGCTTTCTGGAATCACATTTCTGTGCCACCCACCACAGACAAGGATGTCATTTGCCATTTTCAATGACTCTCTTACTGGTCTTCTCTTTCCTCATTGTGTAATCTAGCAAAATGTGATATATTTACACTGTAGAGAATGTCATCATTCCACTTTGTCCACAGATGGTAGTAAGGAGGATTTCAATGTGCCTGGATTTCATGCTGCCTGAAATTTTAATTTAGAATTCTCAACTCTTTGTAACGGAAACACATGGGACTGTTTTAAATGGATTGCCAAATAGATTCAGGTGGCAGATGAAAAAAGATAAATGTTTGCTTGATATGCATTCATGTGGGAACACATTAGTTCAGAAGCAATTACATTTTAATTAATGACACATATTAAACTGTGACTATGAGGAAATACGAATGAAAAAGTCTCAACTGAAGTCTTTCTTCAAATGAGAAAGTTAAGATACTGTACAACCTTAACAACAAGCCTGAGGTAAGCGGTAGGGTTTCAAATGTAGAAAGTTAAAATTAGGATGCAAGTGCTTTTGTAGGTGTCCAATACACATTGAGTTCGATAGACCTGTAAATGACAAAAGTGATTTAAAAAGAATGATTGTCTTATGGACTTCACTGCAACTTAACTCTGTCTGCTGCTACAGTACCTTAGAAATGCCATTAAGAGAAAAATCACAGGAAAAAAACAGCTTCAAGTTAACAGCAGGCAAGGCAGGCAATGAGCCTGAAAAGTCTTGATGACATGTAATGAGATGACAGTCTGGGGCAGAGTCTGATAGCAGCTTTTACTAAAACTGATTGGAGAGATTCACAGATTATATTTTATTTTCTTTTACTGCATGATTGTCACTGTTCTTTCTAACCTGTGTTTAGTTAACTTGGAATTTAGAAATCACATACTATAGGCATCTACACCTTCAAATGTTCAGTCTCTCAGATATGCAGAAATAACACCAATTTGTAACTTAGCAAAAACTGTTTAGCTTTGGGCATCATTTTTCTAATTTCTTCTACAATCTCTTCTAGAAAATTAGTTAGAAGCTGAGCTTTCATCTAACAGCCATGGCACTTTATTTCATTTCTTTCTCTCGATTTTGTATTATTTATATCCATTTCTATTCTTGTTCTTGTGAATGGATACTGTAAATCACATAAGAAAGGATATCTGAGGTGTAGAATAACCAAATGCACTGTCATTGTTCCTGGGAACCTTTCAGGTCTGACAATGAGATGAGACTTATTGTCACTTTAAATATAACATTGAACACAATCTAATAAAATCCTAAAAAAAGAGTTCATTTTCAACATGTTGCTTTAGAATAAACACAATTTGGAAACTCCATAATTAAATACAGAATAAGACACTTCAATTCTAAAACACCTGCCATCTTCAGCATTTCAGCTCCTGACATTTGCTGCTAATCTGTACAACGTTAGGAAACTCAATGGCAATCTCACTTTTTTTGATAAATTTAGACTGTTGCAAAGTGTAAGATGCTCAACTTGCTAATTTCATTACAAAAAAATAACAGATGCCATAAGGTGTAAAACAAGTTAGCTTTAAAACACCGCTCCCCCAGTGCCATAACTCCTTTAAAGTAATTAACAACTTCTTTCTAAAATATACACAAAAGAAGCCACGCGTGTGAATTAACAACAGCACAACTCGCGTCACAATCAGCTTATGGCTTGGTGCTAGAGAAGTTTTTATTCCTAACAAAAAGTAAGTATGTTAACCCTCAGGATGCTGCCAGTTCAGATGGTTAATCAAACTAATGTTATATCAGAACTGCGGTGGGTTGGCACCCTGCCCAGGATTGGTTCCTGCCTTGTGCCCTGTGTTGGCTGGGATTGGCTCCAGCAGACCCCCGTGACCCTGTGTTCGGATTCAGCGGGTTTGATAATGGATGGATGTTATATCAGAAAATGCATCCATATGTACGCCTTTTGTAGATTGTAAAGTTTTGGTAGATTTATGATAATAATTAAAAAAATAATAAAAAAACAAAATAATAACACAAAATTTAACTTTGACAATATTTTTCATGCCAGTTCTATTCACATTGTGATTACTAGGGTCACTACCGAATTCTAAACACAAGACAGAACCCAGCCAGACACAATTCCCAGTCCCAATACAATTGAATTTAGTTTATAACAGCACCTTGACAGGTGTAAGTCATTCTAACATAGTATATTTAAATAAATAAGCCTACTTCCACTCCTTTTCATCGATAGTTACACTCTACCCTTCCGACTGTGACTCCCAGAGGCAAGCAAGGCATCCCCTTTTTATCCTGGACCCGGGATTACTTCCAGCTCAAGAACATTGCCTGATGAAAGCACTTCTGGGTCAGTCTAAATAGGGGCAGCTTTCCCCTGGCGTCAGCCAAGGACCCTGATAGGGCTGTCCCACAGGACTGCAACTCCCAGTGTGCCCTATGGGCATCCATGTGGGTGTCATAACTCAGGGAAGCTGCCACAAATTGTGTTGTGAAGCAAATAATCTGAACAGGTTGCATCCACCTGTCCCTTCACTATACTGGCATCCCAGCTTTGGTGTCCATGACAGTGTATAGTTGGAAAGATAAAAACTACCATGAAATGTAACATTTCACTCTTACAAAATTGATAACATTAAGTTGCCATAATCTTGCTCAAAAAGTACAGTGTGATTTTTAGATTCAGAACTAAATTATAAAGAAAAACATGAAAGAGGCCTAAAGGTATGAGTCATGCAATAAAAACTTAATTCTTTATTAAAGATTCAGAGTTTGTATAGATTTTAAGATGGCAGTATAATTTCCTTCTTTTAATTTAGGATATGATTGGTTGTTAAGATGGGACAGATATGTGTACTGGCTTCAGTTTCGACCATAAATTGACCCATTATGAGTGAATGTTTGTGTAGGTGTCCTGTGGTGGACTGGTGCCACGTCCTGGGTTTGTTCCTACCTTGTGACCAATGCTGCAGGGAAAGGTGACATAATACTAATAGTAATTTTATGAATAATCTTATTCCCCATTAAAACTGAACAATACAAATTTTCTAGCAAAATATTGTAGCTCAATTTGATGCCCAATTGGGTGCATTCCCTTCCTCTAAAATTCAGAGATGCATTACAAAAAGAAACTCACTGAACATTCTCATCATCAGGGGAAAACAGCAAAATGGCAGTAAAGTATCTGATTTAGCAACCTGATTAACCTTTACAAAGAGAGGTATTTTTTATGTATAACAGTCAAATTTAAAAAAAGTGGAAAACTTGAAAGCAAGTTGATTTGATTTATTTTGCTACTTCAATTTTTGAGGAGGGCACCATTTTCAAACACATAGCAATTTTACTGGTGTCTTTGCTTTGCTGTTAGGCAATGCATCCTGTGTCCCGCTGACTGATCGCTTGTCTACCTTAGGTAATCAACACATATTTTCTAGGGGCCAAACCACAACTGAAAATTTCTTATCTGTGAAACAATCTTGAACATTAGGTTTCAGTCCTCTGTTAAAGATTTTTCCATGGTATTAACCAGTTATTTTATTCTTGGTTGCTTTTCTCAGCTCTCAACTCTAATTTTCCCTAGTTCCTGTGACAATATTAATTATTAAGACTATGTATCAGAATAACTAAAAAATGTCCCCATGAATCTGCCTATTCCAGAGTTGTAAGTCTACTATTTCATATCCATAAAAACCCACACCCCGTTTGTCTTTTATTGTTCACTTCATGCCCCAGACCTCCAATAATGCCAAGGAGAATGTCTTGCCCCTTGAGGTAAGCAGGTTACAAATGTCTGGTGTACAGCAGTCACTGATAGTGGTGATACTGTTGTGTGAAGTGTTTACTGTGTGTTGCATTAAAGATGTTAATGCACAAAATCAGTGCTGCAAGACAGTGTCTATGAAACTGTTAGGACTGCAAAATAGGCTGCATTTTATGGACATCAGTAACACACAGTCAATTAGAATTCATATCACCAGGCAAGGGAGTAACAGCATTTAAAAATATTAATGTCAGCAGTGTTACACAATTATACATTATGTGTTAGTTTAAAGTGCTGCATTCCGTAAAAGAATATCTCCTGGTCAGCATTCTGACATGAAATACAATAGAACAAATTTGTTTCACTCACAGGCCACTTTATTAGGTACACCTTGCTAGTGCTAGGTTGGACCCCCTTTTGCCTAGCATAGATTAAGTAAGGTGCTGGAAACATTCCTCAGGGATTTTGATCCATAATTACAAGATAGCATCACGAACCTGATACAGATTTGTAAGCTGCACATCCTTGATGCAAATCTCCTTTTTCCAATACAGCCCAAAGATGATCTGTTGGATTGAGATCTGGTGACTGTGGAGTCTATTTGAGTACAGTGAACTCATTGTCATGTTCAAGAAACCGGTTTGAGATGATTTGAGCTTTGTGAAATGGCGCGTTATCCTGCTGGAAGTAGCCATCAGAAGATGAGTACACTGCGGTCATAAAGGGATGGACATAATCAGCAAAAATTCTCAGCTAGGGTGTGGCATTTAAATGATGCTCAAATAATAATAATAATATATTTTATTTATATAGCGCCTTTCCCATGCTCAAGGCACTTCACAGATCAAATGGTACTAAGGGGCCGAAAGAGAGAGGTTAGGAGCATGCGCTGATACAGTGCATTGCTGCACCCACCACATGACAAACCAACTGTGGATCCCAGATTAGAACCTGAGTGCAGCTGTGCAACGGGTGACACCTGAGCACTACACTAGTTCAGATGGAATGGAGTAGTGTGAGGTTTTTTATGGTGCCTGTAGTGCCAATTCTGTGATCAACCCCAGGTTTTTCCCTGAAGGTTGGAGGGCCGAAAGCATGCCTAGAAAATATCCCTCACACCATTACACCACCACCACAAGTCTGAATTGTTGCTACAAGGCAGGGTGGCTCCCCTGCTTTCACGTTGGTGATTCCAAAATTCTGACCTTATCATCCAAATGTCCTTGCAGAAATTGAGATTCTTCAGACTAGGCAATCTTCCATTGTCCAATTTTGGTGAGCCTGTGCAAATGGCAGCCTCAGCTAACTGTTCATAGTTAACAGAAGTAGCACCCAGTGTAGTCTCCTGCTGCTGTAGCCTATCTGCTTCAAGGTTTCACGTGTTAAGTGTTCAGAATTACTCTTCTGCATACCTCAGTTGTAATGAGTGGTTATTTGAGTTACTGTTGCCTTTCGATCAGTTTGAACCCTTCTGGCCATTCTGCGGTGACCTCTGGCATTAGCAAGGCATTTTCACCAAGAAAACTGCAGCTCACTAGGTATTTTCCCTTTCTATGTAAACCCTAGCGATGGGTATGTTTAAAAATCCCAGTAGATCAGCAGTTTCTGGCACCAACAGCCATGCCACGTTCAAAGTCACTTAAATCACCCGTCTTCCCTATTCTGATGCTCAATTTGAACATCAGTGGGTCTTCTTGACAATGTCTACAAGCCTAAAGGCATTGAGATGGTGCCATGTGATTGGCTGATTAGATATTTGTGTTAACAAGCAGCTGAACAGGTTTTCCCAATAAAGTGGCCAGTGAGTGTATGAATGGTTTTAAACAAAACAGAAACAATGAATGAGTAATGGCAACATACAGAGTACGGACTACAGATAAAAACTAAGCTTAGAATTTCCACTATACCTTACATTAAAAGTATCCAGAAAACCACCACTAAACAATTTTTCTCCCAAAATTCCTGCAACACTGTTTCACTCAGCCAAAAATGCTTTGCCATAACTCATTCAGAGATTGTTATTGTAAGTATATGTGGCAGGCTTTTGCCATTAATGCTGTGATCAACCTATGAAAACGGGAATTTAGCTTGTAGGACCAGTGTTCTTTTTCAATAAATACAGGCTCAGAGTGTGTATACAGATCTGCAATCTATAACAAAAGATATAAGTACTTAACTGGTAGGCAGTCTTCACCTTTCTGCCCTATGTACATCAGGGCATGAATAATCTTGGAGATGTATTTGATGACTCAGGGTTCTGGCCATTTCAAACACTGAGATCCAGGTTCTTTATTGCCTCATACTCTTTCTTTCTTGTACCTCCAACTAAGATAGTTTTAAGGGGATGTTGGGTTTCTTTATGTTCCCTCTTCTGCCTCTATCCACTTATTAATTTTCCTCATTTCCTAAGGAAAGCATCTTATAAGTCTTTACCTTGATATAAAATTCAGCTATGTGACCCCCCACACCCTATATTATAGTATAATGGAGAACACATTTTCAAAAATATTTCTTTTAACCTACTAATTGTCAGGAAAAGGGAACACCATGGCCCACCAGCAAAATCTCGGCATAAGAACTGACTTGGGTTAGAAATGGACTGGATGTACTCATACATCAAGAAACCAAATCTGACACATCATATCATAATAACCATTAATGTTAAGTAATGGGCAAAACACTGAGGTTAGAAGTTCAGTAAAAACCACAAGAACAAGTTCCACTTTTGTGTACTGCAGTTAAAAATTCACTTTGAGCTAAGATATTTAATTATTCAGGTATCATGCTCTGAAATAATGCTTTAATATAGATAAGCTTTTCAAGATAATGGTGAGCCTAAACCGTTTGATAAATGTAAAAAATAAAATAAGGAAATATTAATTATACAAAGAAATGTATATCTTAATTATATATGCTATGGGTTATTCTTAAATAGAAAATCAGAAGTATTACACCACCCCAGATAAGAATGTCCTTTTGAGGACAAACAGTAGTCAGGGTGTGCAAAAATAGTAGGAGTTCCTGAGCACTTTTGCTAGAACCTACAAAATATTAACCCAATATCTTGCTGATAATTATTTATTATAAGACATGTATTTTCACAATATATATAATACTAGGGGGTTATCCCCTGCTCACTTTGCTCACCAACTCCCCAGGCCTGTGCTACGCGCCAGCCACTTCATGTCTCTGCCGCTCATGTTGTGAAGAAGGGGGCTGAACGCACCCCAAAGAGACGTGGTTGCTCCTACAAAACCCCCTCTTAAATGCAGATACAATGGAAAACAAATACAGTGTTTTTTTACCTCCTCTTTGCTCGATCAAATGCTGACTTGCGGCTGCTGCTGCCATGCCATGTGATCAGCATCTCGTGCTGTGTTTCAAACATTTAAAAGCCTGTACAGCAGCTGTCTTTGTCATCTACTCTTTGTGTTTTGTTTCGGGCTCCGGGCATGGTTAAATGTCTTGGCACAAAGTCTCATCTTGTGGGATGTGAGTTCTTGATATTTTATAGTTTATAATTTAAAAACTGAATAAGAATCTGAAAATCTAACAACATCACATTTAAGTTCAATAAATGCTGAAAAGAGTGATACCAAACATATATATGTAGGTTTTAAAATAAGCCTGATTTAAAGCGTGACAAAAAAGTGACATAAAAACATCACATAAAATCGTTGCACTTTTAGGCTTAGTATTTTATAATTATAGATTAGATTTTAACCTAATTATAGATGCTGATAGTTAAAGCAGTCAACAAGCCCTTATTTGGTATTATTTGGTATTGGTACTTTACATGCTTCAATTGGTAACTATCATTAGAAAACATAACGTTAATTTTCACACTTATGCAGATGATACCCAATTATATCTTTCTTATAGACAAAATGATGTTTCTCTAATGCTGTCCTTAATTAATTGTGTCAGTGAGTTAAAGTAATGGATTTATGAAAGCTATTTGTCTCTGAATACAGAAAAAAACAGAAATTTTAGTTATAGCAGAGTATGATGCTGACCAGAAAAATATTCTTTCACACTTTAACTCAGTTGGAATCAACATTAGTTTTACTGATTCAGTGTGTAATTTAGGTGTTATTTTTGACACTAGTGTGTCATTTAAAAAACACTTAACAAATCTATCCAAAACATATTTTTTCTTTCTTTAAAATTTTGGAATATTAAGACATTTTCTAAATATGCAAGATACGAAAAATTAATTAATGATTTTATTTCTAGTAGCCTAGACTACTGCAATGCAGTATTCAGTGGTTGTTCAAATCGTTCTTTAAGCATCTTTCTGTTCTTTCAAAATGCAATAATTATTACACAAACCAGAAAATACAAATTAATAACTTCAGTTCTCAGGTCCTTACACTGGCTCCCAGTTAATCTTAGGACTTATTTCAAAATCCTTTTTTTAACATATAAAGATTTAAATGGCCAAGGTCCTTTTTATTTATCTTAACTTATCATTACTTACAAACCTGAGTTCACATTAAGATTTCAAGATGCTGGCCTGCTTATGATTCCAAGGATTAACAAAATAACAGTAGAAGGTCAAGCTTTTAGTTACAGTGCCCTGAAGCTGTGGAATAATCTGCATACTAATATAAGAGATGATCCTTCGGTCTCAACTTCTAAATCCAAGCTGAAGACTTGCTACTTTAGCATACCCTGAATAGAGCTGCTCAATAGCTGTGCATACTGCATCTCTGTTCATTAGTCATTTGTACATAAGTATAAGTATTACAATATTTTTAAAACATTACTACCCCTTCTTTATTCTGTTTCTCTTCTTGGTATTTGGATGTGACACTTGGTGCCACTGCTCTACTGCCAAGCTCTTCTTCTGAACATGGAAAAGTCATATCAGATGCTAGGTGCATTGGAATCATCGAACAGAAAGATTATCTCTTCAGATTGGACAGCCAGCACAAACTCTACTATAGAAAACCCAGGAGGAGGTAGGCAGACAGGTGCCTGAGGTCTCCAGGACTGCGATTGTGTCTGACTTTGTTTTTGACATTCTCTTTTACAGTTCCAATCTCCTCCGTTGTCAACTGGCCATAGTTCATCAATTCATTACTGGACAGATATTGTTGGTTTCCATTTATGTTTAATCATTTTCTACTTTGGTCTTTGTGTGATTTAACACATCTGCATTTATATGTGTACCAATTCTGTATTTAATAATTAATATAATCCATGCTTGTATTTTAACTGAGAATTGTTCACAGCGCTCTGCGCCTACAATCAGTGAAGAGCGCTATACAAAAAATAAGTTGTATTGTATATGGATTTAGCCTTTTATTATTTTGTTTTGTGCTTTAATAATTGAGCTAAATTGTTTAAGATTAATTTGATCTAAATTATAACATTTTTCTGGTTTCAGAGGTTAAAGTGTGAAGGCATCACTTTACGGGTGTCATTGAAGGATTAAACATGTTTAGGAATGTTAAATATAGGATTACAGGGGTTAAGGCCTATGGCAGGTAAGCCAAACCTCTCAAAGCCCCATCAACATGCTATATTTGTGCCAGCTTGCACCTCTTGAATTATGTCCGTCATAAGCGCATATCCATCAAATTCACAACAACTCCATTTCTTAGTACTGCAGGAAGCAATAAAAACAGCAGCTTTTGTAGTTTTAGAATAGTCCTTTGAGGTATTTTCCCAGTGTTAACGTATTAGTGCTTACTGTTTATTTTATTATAATTGTGTGTCTGTATTGTTTCTTTAGTATGTTAGATAGTTGTTAGATGTGTAAATTTTACATATAGCAGGTTTATTTTAAATTAACATTTATAAATACTGTAGTGAGTCTGACTCATAAGGAAATATACTGTTGAGTCTGTGCACGAGTACATGAGTAGTTGCTAGAGGAGCATAAGAGGAGCTGTGCTGAAGAGCACAGTAGATTGGATTGGAAAAAAATGAAAAGATAAACAGCACAGCGAGAAGTGCTCAAGAATGTGCTCATGACGACGATTCCTCTGAGGGGATTTAAATGCTTCACCAGGTGTATCCTGAGGATAACACCAGCATTTACTGTGCATGCAAACCAAATTTTAGTACAGAGTACAGGCAGTCCCCGGGTTACGTACGAGATGGGGACTGTAGGTTTGAACTTAGGTTGAATTTGTATGTAAGTTGGAACAGGTACATTATTTTAAAAAATGCTATTGTTGACCGACTGTAACCAAGTGCCCTGCCAATGAATGATGGACTTTCACCTCTCTCTGACCTTTTTATTATTTCTACTTTATTTTCAATGGTGATGGTTTTTCTCTTCTTTACTCTATCACCAGCACTTGCATCAGACTTGTGTTTCAGAGACATTCTTGGAGGGTGAAGAAAAAAGGTTAAGATAAGCTCTTCTGCTCAGCAATGCACACACTATCACAGCAGGAATGAAGGCACCAGTTGTCAAAACGTCTGATGTACTGACAAGAGATAACTTCCTGCTATGTGCGTAACAGTACAAGCAGGCTTGCTATTAAGAATGAATGGGGGCGGCGAGGGGCGGTTCATCACCAGCCCACCTCTCATTCACCTCCACTACAGTATGCTGCCTGCAGCGTTCCCCCACCGAGAACGAACACGGTGCAGCTAAAGGTGGGTAGTGAATCACCCACCACCGCCCCCATTCAGCAGGCAGCCATCCGAGGCACAGTACAATGCTACCCCCTGCCGCCCTCCGTTCAGCCACAACCAGGTCACTGCTTGCAGCATTACCAGCCGCCCACTGAGAACGAACGGGGCAGCCGTGTGTGGTGGGCGGGCAGTGAAACCGGGAGCTGCCCGAGGGACACTACACTGCGCGAGCAGCAAAATCGCTGCACTGCTTATTGGGACTGAAAAATGTAAATTTCAGTAGGGTATTTGCAATGATTTTGCTTAAACCAAAATATGACCATCTCCCAAAACCCTGACACCCATTCAGAAATTTGAAAGTTACTTTCTGGCTAATCAGTATAAGTTTTATGATTGGGTAAACTGTGTCTGTTTATCAGAAAAAATATAAATGGAAATGAATGGGCTTGCCAGTTAGGAAAGATAATAACACCAGAATGAATTAAGTGCAACACATGCTTGATTATTCTTCATCTTGCATAGGATACAAGATTGACAGGTTTGAACTGGCTTAATTTGTGTGTGAGGTGAATGAGTAGGTAACTGGATGAGAGTGTCCAAAAGTGAATGAGTAGTGAGGCAGTGTACCTGTTACAGTATGTGAGCTTTATCAGTGGTATGGTGGTTAGGGTTCTAGCAGCTGCCTAGCCTGATATGGCTCAGCTCAAAAAGTAATTACTTTGCGAGAATTTAGCTCCAGATCAATTATATTTGATGACCACTAATGTGGGATCAGGTGAACAAGCTTCCATATGTCTTCCACTTCATCTGCAGTTTTTAGGCAAGATTTAAGGACTGTCCGGGAATTTTGGTTTTGCCCCACACCCTGTTTACCTTACTCTCCGTGTTTTAAACAAAGAGAACTTTTGTTTTATTTTGAGAGAGTCACCAAGAGCAAGACAGTGCTTTCTTTCTTTGCTAGAATCTTTTAATGTATGTATACATTCCTTTGTACATGTTTAATGTATTTATAAAAGACAGCTGTTTTGTTCCTGTCTGATTTTGATTTATTTTTGGAGGCATTTGTATCTCTTAGAGAAATGCACATTCAGTAAGTTTCTCTAGCATCTCAGATTAGTGTGTGAAGGTCCTGAGTGGAAATAACAGTCAATAAGTAGACATGCAAGAATCAGGACTTAGAGTTTTTATTCACACTTTGACAGTCATCTAGCATGAACAAGCAAGACAGCCTCCACCTTGGCTGGCTGCATGGGTGGGCTAGGAAAGAGAGAACCACCACCTTGCTGGATGGCTGACCGGACAATTGAAGCAGAAACCTTGAGAACCTTTAAGAAGGATCTAGATGAGTAATTGGGACAGCTTACATATTAGCTAAACAAATAAGCTTATTGGATGGAATGGTCTCCTCTCATCAGTTATATTTCATACCAATAGTCCAAATTCCAACTTTCTTAGATCATCCACATTTTGAAAAAGATAATTAAACTGGCAAATCATGACAATATAATTTGGTTACAAAATGTCTAAAAACATATCTGATGATGCATCTACTCCAAAGCAGGAAAGAGAAAATTGAAAAAACGCATTAACGAAAATACAATACTGACAATTTAAAAAAAAAAAATTGAGAGAGTAATGAGAAATATAAGAGATAGACATGAAACAGCAGCAACCTTAACAAGAGTATGTTCTGCTAAAATAATGAGGCCGAGACCAATGGGGATTCTGCAATGTAAAAGAGAGGGTCCTTTCAGAGTTTGGATGTCCTAAAGCTAAATGTTCTGCCTCCTACACTATTTTTATTTATACTCAAAATTTTAAGGAGGAATGCATTTTGAGATCTCGACTGCTATGTATGCTTTGCTATGGGTACTAAAATATTCTGAAAGGTAAGAGGAGCTAAACAATTTAAAACTTTATAGGTAACAAGGTGGATTTTGAAATCAGCTCACGACTTAATTGGAAGCTAGTGAAGTAATTTGCGTACTGGAGTTATATGGTCATACTTCTTAGTTCTAGTTATTAACCTTGTTGCCATGTTTTGAATTAACTGTAGTGTAGTAAGTAAATGATTTAAACAGGACGACTATGAAGCATTACAATAATAGGATCTAATTAGAAAGCCATCGTAATAAATCCCCATTTTAATGAGTATTTGGATTAGCTTTTTTATCTATATGTATTAGTAAAGCTGCAAAAACAAATTTTGTTGTAGTCTGTATTATTTAATTTAAATTACACAAATAGAAGGCAGTTAATGACATTTGCAGTAGGAGATGCTTTTGAAACATTTAATATTTTCATATAACAAATATTCTGATTCTTGATATGTTCCTATAGATGTTATGATTCTGAACTTTGAGAAAGGCTACAGGCTTAACAGTAGGCATAAGAAGTTCTAAAATTAGAGTAGCAAACAATTTCTGGATCTGCTTTCGGGGTAGCTGTTCTATAGACTGGAAAACCAATCTTTCCAATTTTGCTTTGTCTCCCTGATCGATGACTCTCCCCTACAGAGTGCATGAAGGAGTTTCTTCACTCCCTGCAGCCCCCCACCCCAAATTGTTTGTTGTTCTGCTTCAGGGATTTGTCACTGTGGCTCTGCTGAAAAAAAAAAAAAAAAAAGAAATTAAATAAGGAGGCATATCTATATAATTGCTCCCCCAGGGACTTCACTCCCCGATTGGACTACAGTCAGCTCTTCTGACAGCTGAAAGAGACAGAGAATGAGTGAAAAGCAGGAATGGGGAAAATGCAGCATAGAGGACACAGCCTGTACAAAATAATCTTCCTTTTTGAATCTACTGCGAATTCTGGACTGGGAATTGTGTGAATTTGTCATTGGAAGTGGAAATTACTTAATTATTCATGTGAGATGACTTAAAAAGAGAGTAATTTGATAGTCTACCTGTTATTTTAGATTGTTTTCCAACTCACTCCTGTGGGAGCTCTAAAGGGACTGCAACTACCTGAATAACTACAATATAAATTCTGCATTAAGTGATGTTATTGTATAAAAAGATATAAAACATATTATGTACAATAGCATAAGCAATGTGGTGGAAACATTAAAAATGCTAATGGTAAATATGCCATACCATAACTTTGTTTATATGACATGTGGACAGTAACAGTGCACTTATTATATGACTTAGACCTTTGCTGTTGTTTTATGATAGTTGTAAATATGTGTAAGTACTGTGAGCTTGTATTCAGTACAGATTTAAATAAAAATACATTTTATTGAACTTTCTGTAAACAAATGCAAAAACAATACCAGAAGTGTTCTGAGACCGGTAGAAGCCTGGCAAATAATAATGAGTAGTGGCTGGCTTCAGTGACATGATTCACACATTGTATTTTAGCTTTTATATATTTTAGTAATTTCACTCTGTTTGTATTTTCCTTACATATTTTTTTTCTTTTTCAATTATTTTTTTGAGAGTGAATTTAAATTATGTGTAAAACCCAACCATGTCTGCACTCTTTCCTTGAACTCTGACCTACACACACAACAAAGGCTATTACTCCTTTTCTTAGTTATTTAAGGCAAAACAAGTTTCTGTTTTTCTTTTCTCATAATGAGGAGTAGTATTCCTTAAACGTGTTCAGGATTTCTGATTTATTTGATTTGTTTTTTTCAAACTTTTGCTGCCACCTGAGCCTATAGAATTACATGTGTATTTGTGGCTGTTCTATGACTGTAATTTGAATGACCCTCTTTGTTAGATTATGGGAGTTGTTGCCCACATTCTGTAATGTCTACTTTTACATAATGTTCTCCATTTGCTTTACTAGTTCAATGGTCTAATGCACCATTTAATGCATTTTGTTAGTACCATGGTACACATGACATGGCATTACAACATATCATTGCCACCTTTAACAGGTATTCCTATCCCATTCACTACTTTTCCTTCATTTACTTTGCTTTATCTGCAAATGATCTTTAATTTGTTTGTTTGGTTGTTTGATTTGTTCATTTCCTTATAACCAATATTTGGGGGGGCTGCCCATGAGTACAAATGGCAGCTGTCAAGGTCATTTTATTATGGCCAACAAAGTAAACTAGCAAGTCAAAGACCAAAAGATATAAATAGTAGGATGATCAGGAGATACACAAAAAACAAAGAGGCAATATGAAAGAAACTAGGGGGCCTGTAGCTGCATTTACCCAATATTACTAAAGTTCTGCAGCTTCAGTATGCTTCATGGGATTCTGGCAAAAGCTTGATGTGTTGAAATGATTCCACAGACAAAATATCTTCATTTTAAAAACTTTAGTAAAATTTCAAAGTAAAACAGTAACACAAAAATAGAAAAAAAGATTGGTATTGTGAAGAAAAGTTCTTCTTTAAAATTCTATTTAAAGCTTATAAATCTAGTTTCATTTCTTTAAGTTTGCTCACATTTCTAAACAGTCAGAAAGCTGTATGCTTCTCCCATTTTCATACTGTAAATGGGTCATTCAGTCTCTGCTAGCACTGGGGCCTGTTCCAAACAAGAACTGACTAAATTAACACACTGTAATACTGATTATAGCAGTATTTGTATATCAAAGTTCTATCTCATATTTACTTACAATGGGTAAAAGACTATACCATATCCTAAACTCAAAATATATAGTCTAAAGACAAGTAGAGAAGGACATAAATCTTACTTTGAAATCCTTTCCCTAACTAAAATTAGTTGCTAGTTCACAATTTCTGCAGCTGTCAGAGTTAGATTAGAAATTGGTTGCAGTGCTTGCTTCATATTTGCTTGGGATCCAGTTTCCCAGTTCCCACTGTTGAAATTGAACAAAACATGGAGGTTTTTCTGCACAGACATCCTTTTGTACTTAAGCTACTTCTGCAAAGTTAGAACGTTTCTGCTATTTCTGTAATATGTCTGTACTAGCTGTGCACCCTGTCTAAGGTGGTTTGAAATCTTTGTAATCGACGTAGACATTCGCGTTAACGTTTGCAGTGCACCATCTATTGGGATATATTTGTAATACATGTAGTAATATAAGGCATTACTACAAGAGCTTGTGAGGTGCTATCTGTTGCAATGTCAAATGCAATGCATTTGTTTCTGTTATATGTCTCTGTTGGGATGGGATTAGTAGAAGCAGTGTTAATGTTTGTGATGTGCCAATCTTTAGAAAGATACTTATCTATACTAATAAACGGCAAAGCCCTCACTGACTCACTCACTGACTGACTGACTGACTGACTGACTGACTGACTGACTCATCACTAATTCTCCAACTTCCCGTGTAGGTAGAAGGCTGAAATTTGGCAGGCTCATTCCTTACAGCTTCCTTACAAAAGTTGGGCAGGTTTCATTTCGAAATTCTACGCGTAATGGTCATAACTGGAAGTTGTTTTTCTCCATTTACTGTAATGGAGTTCAGCTGGAGGGGCGGAGTTTCGTATGACATCATCACGCCTCTCACGTAATCACGCATTACGTAGAAAGCCAGGAAGAGCTACAAAACGCGCTTTAGAAAACATGCATTATATAATTAAGAAGGCAGCGAAACAATTAGAAGCGAGCGAGTGACATATAAAATTATATTCAGTGGCTCACGTGAACTGACGCAGTGCGCAAACAAAAAGTAACAGTTCCAAAGAGTGCTGAAGAAAAACCGAATTACACTGCTACGCTCAAATAGATAAACCACACGCTGTGGCGCGATAGTAAAGCATTC
>JANRMT010062796.1:119650-195533 GCA_026402145.1 Polypterus bichir lapradei | reverse complement strand
ATATATATATATATATATATATAGATAGAGAGAGAGAGAGAGAGAGATGACAACAACACTCATATCAATGACAAAACAATTACATTAACAATCATGTTACGTTATTTTTAAAATATTTCCTTTTCTTTTTCATAACTTCTTTAACACACTACTTCTCCGCTGCGAAGCGCGGGTATTCTGCTAGTCATTTTAATAAGATGGTAATATCTTTTTTAGCGTGCAGAGTTTACAAATCTCCACTGATTGCATAAGTGGAATACTCAGAACCTTTAAGTGAAGGCAAAAATTATATTTAATATTCATACCAGCACTGATCATCTAGGCCATCAGGATAAACCACTTACCATCTTATCTGTTATGATACAGTGGCAAAAAAACTGCATGGTACAGGAAAATGTAAAATTATCCACAAACCAGAAAATCAGAATAGAACTGACAAAGAAGAGATGGGAAGACTTTGGCCCAGCTGGGATGATGAGACAAGACCATTTCCACAATAGGACAAAGTAGAAGGGAGAACTCTGTCCAACAGGTCTGAAAAACATACACAGAAAGATGAGTTTATAATAGTTACACTCACCTCTAGAGTCTTAGGATCCACTGACAATAAGGACATTCAAATACTCTGAAGCAGAAATGCAATAGCATTCCCTCCTGGGCATGTGGCAGTAGACAGCAACTCAGAAGCACCTCCTCCTGGTGATGCAAAAGACAATGGCAAGAACAAGAGGTCTAGGCAGGAAGGCAAAGGCAGAAACTGAAGACCTAGGCTAAGCCACAAAGTTCCAGATGGCTTGAAGAAAAGAAGAAAAAACTGTAGGCAAAAGTTTTGCTGTAACAACAAGCAAGGAGGGAACGGATTGGTTAAAAAATATAGTAGCTGAAATCAGAGTAAATGCCTTGTTCAAACTTACAAGAGCAGGTATTGATGGTGAGAGTCCAGAAGAAAAAGCAATTGATAATGGAATTGGTGAATGTATAACCACAGTAGCGCAAACAGGAAAGGGTGGCTCAGTCATAACAGCAGTATATTTGACAATAGTCTGCTCTTTACTTTTGAAGCATCACAGGTATATTGAAAAATGAAAGGAAAATGTTAGCAATCCCTTCCTTACCACCTATTAAAGGCTACAAGATATCAGTCATTAGAATGGTGTTTTGTGTCAAAGCGAATAATCTTTTCTTTGATCTAGTCTCTCTTAAAAATTCCTTTAATAAAAATATCAAAAATGTCAATTAAGGTTATGTGTGCTTTTTGCAATTATTTATTTAAATTCATAATGTCTTCCACAATCTTAATCTTTTATATATCATTACTCTTCCTCCAGAAAGTGCTTGTTTAGGGCCACAATGGTTTTTGGCTGAGAAGTTCATTCAGTAGTGCAGTGTTCACTAGTCCTTAAAAATTAGGCAAGATATATATATTAGCACAGTCATTCCCAACTGCCGGTCCATAAAATGCAGGCTAGAAATGTAGCCACTCTGTGATTTTCTCAACTGTTAATATATTTAGTGTGGTAATGCTGTAACTGAAGCCGCTCCGAACTCCATAGAACTCCCCTACCTGATCTCAGATCTAATATTAATGAATGGAGCTGCTGTAAATTCTAAGGGGATACCTCCCACGCCCACTGTCAAATTTAATGATAATCGATCAAGACACGTGAAACTCCAATAGGCTAACTATGATCTAATGTTAATAAATCGAGCTGGTCAAAACTCTAAGGCCAGGGTTATTCTTCCTGCTACGCAAGCATTATACTGTTTATACTTCCGTGCGTACGTTGCGTAAATCTGGAGGAATCCACCAGGTGGCACGGTGAGAACAGGTTCGGCTTCGCTGTTTTGTGAATTGCCTAGAACACCTATTAAATTCCGATGACACCTTATCGCAATATCTCTGAAAAGGATGTTTAATGATTTGTCCATTTCAGCAAGCATTGGGCATGAAGCAGAAACAATCCCTGGACGAGGCATCAGCTCATCACAAGGTGAATACAAGCACTCACATACACTAGCGTCATTTTAGTGTAACCAAATCTGCATATCTTTGGAAGGAAACCGGAGCTCACTGTGGAAACCCAGCAGGAAAACATTGTGAACGCTGGCCCGGACACAGACAGACGGACATCATAAGTTCCACCACACACTGTTTATTTACAACTACTAATATTTACAAATTTTATTGTGCAGCTCACACCCCAGTGCCTCCAGCACCAATCCCCCAAAGTCCAGGCCACACAGTCTCTGTGCCTTTCTCTCCTGGCCGCCTCCAGTCCTCACTCCAGCTCCGTCCTCTTCCACCCGACTTCTGCCAATGACTGGAGGGAGGCGGCCCCTTATATACAGCTCCCGGATGAGCACCAGGTGTTCCTGGCATTCCTCCCTTGGCCACGCCCCAGCGTGGCAGAAGTGCCGGCTGTCCTCCCGGCAGCTCTCTGGGTGTCTCCCAAAGTCTTCCCCCCAGCACTTCCTGGTGTGGCGGAAGTGCTGGGCTCTCGGGATATTTAGGCAGCGGGGCGCCGCCTGGCGGTGGCCACGGGCCCCTACAGGGCTGGGCTTCCATGCCCCTTACCCGAGGCCACCAACATAACCAGGGCGGACACCCCCTCGTGGTCTGGCGGAGGTACAGGCCCTCCTCCGGTCCTCCTGGGCGTCCCGGCCGGGCTCCTGCCTCGGCCGGATGTGGCAGATGATGGTCTGGAAGTGGGGCGCCGCCTGGCGGTGACCATGGGCCCCTACAGGGCTGGGCTTCCATGCCCTCTACTCGAGGCCACCAATGTAACCAGGACGGACGCCCCCTTGCGGTCTGGAGGAGGTACAAGCCCTCCTCTGGTCCTCCTGGGCGTCCCGGCCGGGCTCCTGCCCCGGCCGGGTGCCACAACATGTAAAATCCGGGTAGGGAATATCAGCAATGTGACTCCCTGCAAGACAGCAGCACTAACGCTCCTCCACCATGTCACCCCCATGTGTGTCATTATTAACAGTATTCATTATTTAAATGAAATTAACGATTTATCTGTAAAATGTAACCTACATACTTTAATGCATTTTGTCATGAAAATGATATAAGTATAAATCTAAGGATTCTAAATGTGCAGAGAGTTGGAATATCATACATTTAAGGTTCTCAGTGTGGCGATCAATTGCTGGCGATTCGCTGTTGTCCGGACCGGAGGAAGCCCTAGAAAAAAAGACGACACAGAAGACGGTATGTGAGACTTGTATGAAAAATGTATTGTGTCATTACGATCGGGAATATGCGACGCTTGAATATAAAAGCACCACGAATACATCTGTATGTCAGCATTTTGCTTCACCACATCAAACATCGAAGTGCACACACCGATCTCGTAGGATCCGCAAAGCGGCTTTCTGTCACATGTAGATAGTAAACAGAGATTCTGATGTCACATTCCAACTTTTAGCACACTGTGCCCCCTGACTTTTTGCTGGTACTGCAACTCACGCATGCGTCGCGTTAATTTCTGAGGACCTGCTCAGAAGAAGCATCAAATGAACGCTGGGAACGCGTGGCAGCCATGATGTGTGCGCATACGTGTTCTGAGCATGAAGTATAAATGAGCCCTAAGGTGGCCACCTCTCGCAAATCTGATTTTAATGTTAATTGGTCAAAGCTGCTGAAAATTCCACAGGGGAACTACCAACCATTCCCCTAGGTGCGCTGTTTCTCTGTAAAGGTCCACAAAGACATTCTCAAAATAAAACAAGGTAATTAATCAAAAGCATTGAAAAACACTGCTGTAGTGGAGCTGCAGGACAAAATGGCAGAAAAGGGTAAAGAGACCTTCAATACCACCAGCCAAACTTGAAGTTTTCCGAGTCTGACCCCAAAATAAGCTTTAACCAAGGCAGCCTGGCCCCAAACTCAAAAGGCAAGTTCAAGACCTGCGCAGGTAAAAAATGGGGTGAAAGCTTTTAAAAAGTTTCAAAAATACATAATTAGAAAAATGGCAAATTGACACTTTTATGTATTATTTATCAAGAAAGGCTACTTTGTTTTGATCATGAAACATATTATATAATAAAATGCCATCATACATTAGGAGTCAGTACCATTTATGCAAACAATAACACTTATTCATGAAAATCATAGTAGATTATATTTGATTATTATACTTGATTGTTCCTTTCCCACACTATGCGACTCTTCAATTCCACCCGGGGGAGTAAATGATAACATTACTCAAAGTTATTGTCTGCTTTTACATACATTTTTATTACTCTTTAATTTAATATTGTTTTTTGTATCAGTATACTGCTACTAGATTATGTGAATTTCCCCTTGGGATTAATAAAGTATCTATCTATCTATCTATCTATCTATCTATCTATCTATCTATCTATCTATCTATCTATCTATCTATCTATCTATCTATCTATCTATCTATCTATCTATTAAAATCTCCTAATCCAAACTCTTTGCTACTTTGATTTAAGTGAAAATCATAGCCAGTCTGAACATACTTGCTCTTAAATACCATTTTATTAATTTCAATTAACTGTCAATATCATCACATATGCTATTTCTGCATTATGGAAGAACCCTAAATGGTGTGGCTGTTACCCATTCTGTTACCAGGTTTTGAAGGGTTTGGTAAGGTTTTGTAGACTTTTATTATCCCAGAAGGAAATTTGTTTTCAGCAGGAGAGTACACAATATGGCACATTGTTATACAGATACAAGAAAATAAGCCAGTCATTGTTTCAATCAGTACACACATCCATAAGATTTCTACAAATAAGAATAATGAACTCTTAACAGTACATAATAATAATTCAGAACTCAGGAGGATTCCTTCAGCACTAGAATTCAAAATGCTTATTTCTCTGGGGACAAAAGAGTTCTTAAATCTGTTGCACTTCACTCTTGGGAGCCTAAATTTACCGCCTGATGGCAACAAATGAAACTTTGGAAACAGGGGATGGCTGCTGTCTGACACAATCAAATTTATCTTGTTTAAGCTTGTTTTCGAGAGCAGCCTGCTGCACACCAATAATTTTAGTGATAAATTTAACAGTGTTGTTCAAACAGTTTTTGGTCTTTATAATAGGATTCCCAAAACCACTATATAAAAGAAAGTATAACAACAGATCAAATAAAAAAGACTTACAAAAAAGTATCAATTTAGTTTTGTCAATTCTAAAACAACTGAGTTTCCTTGGAAAGAATATCCATTTTTGTCCCTTATAGATCTGTTCTGAATTGCAATCAAAGGTCAGGTTGTTATCAATGTTTGTCTCTAAATATTTATATTACTCCACCAGCTTTACAGAATTCCTATTGATCATTGTTGATAGAAAGGAAGAATGGAAACATCTTAAATCTGAACCCATGTGCTTGGTCTTAGAGATATTTACCTATAAAAACTGAGCTATCATATAATTGAACAAACTCTTCAACAGTAGGTCCATGAATGAACTCTTTGTCTTGCAAAAGGCTTACAAAGACAGAGCTATCTGCACATTTTAAGATATGCCTGCTGCTATGTGAACACCTGCAGTCATGTTTATTTAAAATAAAGCAAAATAGGAGATGGACAGCAACCTTGGGGTTATAGTGGACAAAATGAGGTTATCAGAAAAATAACTATCGACACTCACTCTTTCTGCTCTGATAGTTAAAATATCCAAAATCCACACCACCAAGTTAGTGTGCAAATGGAATTTGTTAGTCAGTTTTTTAACTATAATCTGAGACTGGATCAAAAACGGAAGAAAAATCAATCAATGGTAATCCTGAATGGGCTTCCAGGTGCTAAAAATGTAGATTCAGAAGTATCCTCCACACTCCTTCTTTGCTTTGTATGCCAACTGTTAATAATCCTGATAGGTCTGGGTTTTGAATGGCAGCTCCGCAGGTTACAACAAACATTGACCAGGACCATTGACGTTCTCAGTAGTCTTGTTTGCTAAGATGCTGAATGTTCTTTTATAACCTCATTTTGACTTCTATCAAACTAAACTCACTTAATCCATGATTTAATAATCTCACAATTTCTTTCTGGGCAGTATGAGATGTAATAGTTTCAAATAGAGGCCAAGAACTAGAGTAGAATTTCTGCTGCACAAATTCAGGAACCAGTGAGAGTGGGTTGGGTAAGGCAGCTCAGTTGTCCAAAACTGTGAGCTCATTTTCCTAAAATAAATGCACTTGATAGAAGGTTACACTTTGAGTGTTTTTCATATGCCATCCTTTGGATACTGATGACGATGGACCATTTCAAATGGAATTTTATTGTTTAAAGAAATAGAGGAAGTGCAGCCACTCCTAATAAAATTTAGAATGTTCATATTCATGATTTCATTGAAAAGTAACAGAAGGTGGAGCATAATACCTTCAAAAGCAGAAGCAACAACCAGTTTGAGATAATCCACATAAAGACAGGGATTAATTATTTAAAATTTACATACCTGTACTTGTGGTTGATTCTTACCATGAATTCTTCTTTATAATGGATAATCCTCTCATCTTTTATATCTTTAAAAAACCTTACATAAATAAATAAATGTGGCCTGGTTCTAACCTCTGCAACTAGAATTGTGAAATCAGTATAATTTTGTCATGAATGACTGTGCTACCTCAATCTTAAAAGATGACTAATTGAACCTGATCTTCTTTCATGTGTGTCAAATATGATACAATACTCATAGACTTCCAAGGATTGCCTATTAAATAGCGATGAGTGAACCCCATGGAGTTCACTTTGCTGTGAGTTCAGGAACATCACAGAAATTTTCAGAAACTTTGCCGAACTCTGCAAAAATGCATTGAAGTCAATGGGGAAGGAGGAATTGAGCTAGTTTTGAGTGGATTATAATGGAGCAGTGTTATTTTAATTGTCCCTGAGGACTAGGGAAGCCTCTTCCAGCTATTCAGGCCTGATAATCATGGCCAAAGATGTGATTTGAGTTGTGAGTCAACAGTGCCAACCGTTGTGCAACCATTCTTCAAACAAACAAAATAAAACAAATGGACAGAAACTAATAATAAGTAAATAAAATGTAGATCATTGTGCTTACAGATTTCCAATCTTGGGGTATTCATTTCCCTGTGCCACGTATAGGTAGCATGGGATTGGCCTGTTCCATGGTTTGAGGTCTTTTTTAGTTTCCTATATACCTGTGCAGATGCTTCACACTTTTTTCTGTCATCAAGAAAAAAAAACAGTGCCTCGTAAATATTAATACATCTTTCATTACTATTATTTCACATGGTCTCCTGTGTCTTCTGTCCATGGGAGGCTGGTTTTGAGATGGTAGCTGGGTGCTTGTCTAATTATGCATGCAAATTAGCCATGTGGCATTGCACTGCCAGTGCAGAGGATCAGTGTATTATACCAGGTGGCAAATCTCATTATGGTCGGCTAATGTACCCCTGACATGAAAATACTACTTTTTTTTGTTTGTTTTTTTGACCATAATGATCATCACCTTTTAAATGGTTAACCAGACTACTTATGGTACTGATCTTCCTTGTAAGACAATTTGTAAATGATCTGCCATTAAGCATAAAATCTGCAGATTTCAACCATTCTGGGATCTCAGTGTAAGCATCATGTTGGACAACACAAAAATACACAATATATCATTCGTTACTAATTAATACATCTTTCACTGACAAGTATTCCTGTTTTGCTCAAAGATGTCTGTGAGAACTGCTTATGTATAAGAAAAGTCTAATAAAGACTCTGGGCCACTTAAGGGACGCACAATTTGTCAGGATTGTTTGCGTGCAAGAAGCTCTCTGAAGAATATTAATGTGATTCTCAAAATGGATGCTAAATTCTTTTCTAATTTCTGACTTAGATATTTATTCTTAGTTAAATTTTCTATGTAATTTATCACTCACTTTTGTCTGCTGCATAAAAGACAACATTTCATTCAGGCTCATATTTCCTTTTCAGCTCTGTAAATAACAACAATTGAATGGAGCAGATTAAAAATTCTTCTATAATAGAGTGGTAGATACCAATGAATATCACACAATTCTGACATAATAGCTAAAGGTAACTTCTGTCTTTGTCTTCACATGCAGGAAATTTTGATTATGTACACATAACAGATATAAAAGGAGAATAAATCACACAGATAAAGGACAATAATGCTAAACTGATACAGCTTAAAAATGTTTACAAAATTTAATTTAAATTAAAAAATTGCTTAATTTTTAGTGGTTAGAGAAGGCTTACAATGTAAATAAACGTTAATATATTATTAAATATCTTGGATGTCTTTATTTTTTAAACAAAGAAAGCACTCAAGAAAAAAATAAAGTGCTCTTTATTCCATTCAATCAACCGTCAACCAGCATTAATAAATACAAAGAGAAGAACATTATATTGTTAAAATGAACTTGTTCACATGGAACAACACTTCATTTCAACAACATTAAGTGGTGTTTTAGTAACATTACCAATAGTTTGAGCAGCAAAATAAACAACATGACAGCTTTTTGCTTCCTATAAGAAAGAAATGATCTAGATCACAGTTACATAAGTGCTTTAAATGATAACAGATCCTTGGTATTTCCATATATCTTGTGTCTTTTTTTGCAAAAAAGAAATTAACTTATCAATCACATAAGAAATTGTGAAGTTTCAAGTTAAATTCTGTCCTAAAATCTTCTATTTGATTAATTGTTATCACTCTAATATTACACATGTATCATTTTATGTAGGCAGTATCTATACTATCACAGTCAGCGTGCACACTTAGCTTTTTACAGCTTTTTTTGGTTCCTTTAGTTCTGCAGACACATTTTACCATATTATCTATATGCAGAAAATGGTTACTGAGGATGAGGATTTATTGCTTTAAACTAGGGTGTTTTCTTTAAAGATTAGATAGAAGTGATATGCAAATGCGTCACAACATTCTACTTAGAAAGCTTGGGTTGTATTAAAAATGTCAGTTTGCATGCTGTGGCCGCATTAATGACTGACTTTCAAAGGAACAGTGCTTAAGTCTATTTTTTTTTAAATTGAAAGTTGACTAAATAATGAAGGAAGCATTAGAAGAAAAATATAGCCAATGAAGAAAATACGGTAAAGTTGTGTACAGATAAGAATGGGAAAGAAACAACTTACAACTTATCCTAATTTCAAATAATAAATATCACATTTAATATTTAATACAGGTGACACTTACCTGTTAGACAACCTTGGGAGTACTACCTCAGGTACTCATCGTCACTTTTTGTGGTAGCAATGGATGGCATATAATAGATAAAGCATCACTCAGATATCATAACATATACAACACACAACTGTTATATTATTCAGCTCAAACAGAAGAATTCAAAGATGCTGCTGTAAAGCAATGAAAGATAACGTTCTGTACAGGGTGGTCCAGATCTAATTATGCAGATCCAGATCGTCTGGATGACTTTGATTTATGCGGTGATGATTCCAGTTCAGCGCGAAGACGATTCTTCATGTCATCAGTTCGCACACTTCTCGATGGTCTGGATTTTTCGGGTGATTTTCTATGTAATAAACTTAATAAGTTATAGCTTAATGAAAATTGCATACCGTAGATCCCGGAATACAAGCCGACCCGGTATATTAGCCGATCCCCTTCTCTACCGACTAAATTACATGTATTTGCCGATGACCGGTATTTAAGCCGACCCCCTTCTCCAAGCAAAATTTTCTAAATTTCCTTAAAAGTGTCTCTTCGGGTATATTTATAATGTTTATCGGCGAGAATTTGAGACTGCCGGCATTTTTGATGGAAACTAGGAAATGATTGCGGAGAAGTTTGGTAAATCGGAACCTTTGTGTTGAAACTATATACGCAAATACGGTACATCGGCGGGTGGATTTCCGGAGACTTGTTATAAATTTGATTAACTTAAATACGCAATACAGTGGACCCTTGACTTACGAACTTAATTCGTTCGCAAAGGCTAACCCATAATGCGTTCCAAACCTCCCACTACAACACTTACTTAACCTTTTCATAATAAAAAACACCAATATTTTTTCTAATGTACTAACCAAAAAGTTATAAAAAGTGCCTAGCCTACTTCGATTAGGCTAGGAGCATGGTGGCGCGCAGCGGCTCTGGGCTCTCCTTTTCAGTGCACTTTTTTGTTGTTTTTGTACTTTTTTTTTGTCCTTGTTTGTGCACGATCGGTTCGGCAAACATCCGCTACACCATTCAGAACCTTATAGACATCGGTGTCCAGAGCCAGACATCTGTTTTAAGTGTTTTTCATCACACGCACAACATCCCAGACAACATAGCGAGACCAGCGGGCTCTCCGTGGTTTGTTGTCGGGTCTAGGAGACGACACAGACGGAGGAGGGAAAGAAAGCAGAAGCGGGGCCGCAGATACGGCGTTATGCTAAGGCTAAAAAACAACCATACAAGCCCTATAAAGAACTTTTTTCTGCACTGAAGGAGCTGCTTTTAATCTCATTGTAGATGCGTATAGTGACAGTAAAAGGCATTCTATTCTAGAAACAATTTCATACTGTACTCACCATTTAATTTGACATCTTTGGGCTGCAGGAAGGGAGGAGGAGGAGATATTTCCACACAATGTCCATCTTCGTTTCGAAATTACATCCACAAACACATGTATCTGGGCTCCGACTGACGCTACTAACGCTCTTGGTTGTTTGTTTACAATCGCGCAAGCGGATACACGTGACCGCATCCATTTCGTAACGCAAGATGTGGATTGTAAATCAAAATAAAAAATTTTAAATTAAACTTCCCGATAATTTATTATAAATTTTATTAATAAAATCAACAACTAAAACACTTTTTTGAATAAATTCTTTATTTAATTTAAAGTACCGGCATGCAAAGTTACTTCTTCATCTGAAAGATGGCTCTGTGGTTTCGTCATTATTTACTTCCGTATTCATCGGCAAAACTGGCATTGCGCTGGAAATCTTGAATCTGAAATGATACTCGTTGTATAAACCGAACCCCAAACTCCAAGCCAAAAATCTAGGACGAAATTCTCGGCTTGTATTCCGGGATCTACAGTAATTAGATCTGGACCACCCTATACTACTTAAAACTAGAAATAATTAAATTTATAATAACTACAAGACTTGTATTTGTTTTGTATATGCCAGCAGATCCTCAACATTAACGTCAGCCACTACACTTCAAACTAATCATTGAACAGCCATTTGACCAGCTTTGTTATATGGGATGGAGATGGTGGCACTGACCATAAAGCAGGAGACAGAGTTGGAGGTGGCTGAGTTAAAGATACTAAGATTTGCATTGGGTGTGACAAGGATGGACTGGATTAGAAATGAGTACATTAGAAGGTCGGCTCAGGTTGGCCAGTTGGGAGACAAAGTCAGAGAGGCAAGATTTCGTTGGTTTGGACATGTGATGAGGAGAGATGCTGGGTATGCTGGGAAAAGGATGTTAAGGATAGAGCTGCCAGGCAAGAGGAAAAGAGGAAGGCCTAAGAGAAGGTTTATGGATGTGGTGAGAGAGGACAACGGAAGATAAGGAAAATACAATGCCAGTTCCAAAAAAGGTGGGACAGTATGGAAAATACTAATAAAACCAAAAAGGAGGGATTTGTAAATTTACTTTGACTTATAGTCAAATAGAAATCATGATTGACAAGGCATTTCCTGTTTTACCCAATCAACTTCAATTTTTAAGAGATATGTGCATTCTGAAATTGATGTGTGCAATATGCTCTAAAAAATTTGAGATGTGGTAGTTTAGGACAATAATGTTGTGACAAGTTGAAATAACAAGGTAATTAGAAACAGGCAAGGTAATTGTGTTATAGCATATAAGGTCCTTTTTAAAAGGCATAGTCCTTCAAGACCACAGATGGCATTTCACCCCTTACAGTATACAATATAATTAAAAGATTCAGGGAATCTGGTCAAATTTTGGTATGTAAAGGGCAAGACCAAAAACTACTCATAAACACACATGATCTCTGATCCTTCAGACATCATTGTCTTAAAAACCATCATGCATCTGCAATGGATATCAGGACTTTGGCATGGAATACTTCGGTAAACTTTCAGTTAGTCAGTTAGTCAAACACCATGCACAGTGGAATTTTATCTTGTGCTCAAAGAGTCACCATTTCAAATATGTTTTGGAAGAAACAGCCATTGTGTTCTCCAGGCCAAAAAGAGTAAGGATCATCCAGGCTATTATCAGTGTCAAGTCCAAAATGCAAAGTCTGTTATGGTATTGGGGTAGTGTTAGTTCCTAAAGCATGGGCAAATCAGACATTTGTGAGGGCACCATTTTTCCAGGGACACTCTGGCATTTTCCAGCAGGACAATTCCAAAACCACATTCTGCCCAGATTACAAGTGCATGGCTGCCTAAGCAGAAAGTCCAGGCACTAGACTTGACATGGCTGTGTTCCTAACCTCTCTGACTCGGAATGTGTAGTGCTTTATGAAACGCAAAATATGGCAAAAAATAAATGGTACAATTACATAGCTGAAGACTTGCATAATGGATGAATGGGGAAAAATTCAGTTTGCTAAACTAAGCTTACACAACTTGTGACTTCAGTGCCCAAATTCTAAATAAATTTTATTAAAAGTAATGGTGATGTTAGACAATGGTAAAAATCTGACTGTAGCAACTCTTTTGGAATTTGTTACATTCACCAGATTTGAAATGAGTGTAAATTTAAAACCAATACAAGGTAAAACATCACATTAGGTGTTGTAATGTTTTCATAATAGTATGGGGTGAATAGCATTTACAAATTACTCCTTTTTGGTTTTATTTGCATTTTCCATACTGTCACAACTTTTTTGAAATTAGGGTTATATGATTTTAGGCGTTTGAATTTGAAACTTCTTTTAATGGATATTTTTGCTTAGGCTTGCTTTATTTTATTTGAGTCAAGTAAACAATCTATTTACTTGTTTCTGTATGACTGTACTAAATCATCCTTATAAATATAATTCAGAAACCAGCAACTGCAAACTCAAGTTAAAATATGGTAAGTGAGGGAAAAAAACAGAATTCTTTGAAAAGCTTACTCAAATTATGAAACAATTCTCATATAGGTCTTAATTTAATACTTTTGCATAAACTTTGTCCTTTTTATAATATTCCTAACATTGAATCTTACGATATAAAACACTGATTGATGTTTTCTTCCTTCAGTTAATCCCTAAATTTGATGTAGATTAGGTTAGGCTTGCAGATTTGCTTTTGTTATTAATATAAAGAAATGAATATTCAGTTTTGGCCATCTGTGCCATCTTTATAATATGTAAATTTGACTCACCATGTTTTATATACATAAATACTTTATGGCAGTGGCTAGAGCATAGTTCTTCCTTCATTCGGTGCTTATACCTCTGCTTTCTCTGCTTGGGGATGTAGATGGTCTAAAACCTTCTGCTGAAAATATAATAACAAATATAGATATTATGATAGCTAAATATTTCATAAAATGTTAATGTTTAATATATTTATTATATCTGATACTATTTAATTTTTTTTAAATATCTTTCAAACTACAGTTACTCTCTGGCCTACTGAAGGTCATGATCCATGTTTGTCATGGGAATTAAGGTAAATTACTTTTGCTGTTGTTGTTGTTGCTGGATTCCTTCGGTACCGTGTCTCTTCGGCGAATCCATGGGTACTGCTGGTTTGACTTTGTGTCTAATGAGCGGTTGCTCATGAAGTCCCAAATGAGGCAAATTACCTGCAGGGAGGGAGCGTCAGCACTACAGCCATGTGGCACGATTCCCTGAGGGTCATCCGGCTTAAAGGATCCTAATTTTTGAGGACCCGAGTGGCTGGACCAGGCCAAGGAGACACCAACATAACCCTTGGCCGTGGCAGATAGACTGTCATTTCCGGAGGGTGGGACTGGACTGCATGTCTGCCTGGGGGGTGCCAACCAGGATCCCAAACTGTTTCATCGTGTGGTGAGTGTGGCAATGCCCTGTACCAGTGCATGCTCCCCAACCTGTCCTGACCTAACGTGTTGCACACTGTTGAACAATTTCTAGCAGAGGCCACAGAAGATGTAAACAACAAAAACATAACTATGACTTATATTTGCACATGAAACCCTTCAGAATATCCATGTCAAGTACAGCAGTTGGGTCCGTGGCATTTCATTCAACTTCAGTGGATTCCTCAGGAATGAATGCTAAGTGATGCACATGTTTCTTATACAAAGTTCTTATTCATTGTCATTTAAAAAAATCTTTAACGTTTATTTTTTTGCATATAAACAGGTACCATACTGTGTATGATATACTATAAAAATTAGGATGAGGAAATGTACTGTTAATGGTCCACCAGCAGGTTAGCAAATTAATGAAAGCAAAACTGAAACAGTGTTCAGCATATTCAAAGTTAAAATGACTGCAGATAAATTCTTCTTATATATAATCAGCACCTTTCTAATATTTGAAATATTTTGGTAACAAAAAGCGAGGAATTCTGAATACTCAGCTATCAATCCAATTTTGGAGCCCCATAGTTTCAGTTACTGGGTCAGGGAGAGATGGATGCCAATCCCAGTAGTACTAAATGCTAAATGGGATCTAGTCCACTGCAGCACACACATACTCAGAACAAGTGCAGTGTTATGAGAGTCGTGCCCTAAATATCATTTTTAACACAATGGATCAAACATTAATGTTTTACATAGCATACTTTCATTGTAAGCATTTTATGTATTTCTATAAATCATCAATGGTGAATTTACGTAACAAATCAAAGGACAAAGAACACTACAGCAGTAAAATAAGCACCCATTTTGTTGGTTTATAGCTTTATTGCTGTGTGAAAAGCATTGAAATGAAGTACTTTTATTTATTTAAACTTGACCTTCACTTTATCTGCAGTACAAAAAAATTGAAAATATATGTCTTTTAACATATAGCACTATTTATAGAATGTTGGCTCGAGATAATCACAATGTAAAAACTCTGCATTATGCACACTAATTAAAAAAGACCTATGTGTTACTGTTGGAAAAATGGCTACTGAAGACACTAATCATTTGAAAGATATCACTAATATGTACATTAATATAGAATGCTATTCAGGTTAATAAAGAGCAGAATTTCTATATATCATAACTGCAGGCCTCCTCTTCTGGGTTTGCAATATGCACATCAACCATGAACTTTGAAAGAAGCACATTAAAATGAAGCCGTGCTGTACCAAGGTTGAATAGCTTGTCCTTAATAGGACATTAGGTAACATACAGAAAATACATCAAGGTAATAATGATTCCCAATTCTTTGGAGTTAGTGAGGCTGTTCAAGCTGTTCCTTTATGTAAAAACAAATTCCTGAAATTCTACATTTGATTGGAAATTTATTGGACATATTGGATAACATGAATTCAGGGGAACCTGCTTCTGATATGAAACAGTGGAATATTATTACACATTTTGTTTAATTCTTGGAGTTTGTACATTCCCCTACACATAGGTAATAGCTTATTAACCTGGGAACTCTTTCTTGCCTGCTACATCTCAAAGATGTGCATGCCAGGTAGTTGTCAATTTTAAACTTGTCCAGTGCGTGTGTGTGTTTAGATTGGTTGAGTTTAAGAATGCTACGTGTCATGTTCTTTAATTATAGGCCAATGAATTGATAACATTTAAAGCTTTGAGATGTGGAGAGTTTAAATAGGAAGCTAGTTCATTTCAGCACAAAACAAAAGCAAGATTTCACCAGCAGTGCTGACTGATTACAGTTGAAAGTTCCCATTCTTTTAAAGATCCCGAAAAAGTTAAAGAATACACTACGTCTCAGACACACACTACTCTTTGATGTAGGAAAGCAACAAATTGTGATTATTATTCCTTGGGCCTTTTTACAAATCACTCAATTTTGCCTATGTAAGCTAATTTTACTGTTATCACATTTAGGAGAAGAGTGTTTTTCTTTGATCTTCAAAAATATTGAACTGGGTAGGAGCTAACTATGTCATAATTAAGAAAAATCCCAAAGGACTTTATCTCTGATTTAACAATAATTTGTGTTCTTTCAGAGATTTACCTATTATGACACTATTTGTAAGTTTCTCTTTTAAATGAAAGAAATGTGTTATTTTTAGCAAATCCAAAGTAATGTATTTGTTTATCTTGCTTGCAGCAGATGCTGCAGCATTTATTAATTATTGTGTTAAATATATAATTTTCTAAAGCCCTTTATGTGGATTTGAAGGATTTGCAGCCTTTATTTCTTTTCTAGCATAATGCTGATATCCGACTGGGCTACATTTAAGAAATATTTTCTTGCTAATTATGGTGTCATTGATTTTACCTCACTCTTTGTGCAGTTATATATCATTAGAACAACTTGAATTGAGGTTTTATGTCCCAAGTCAAAGACATTAATGTTGTCTTATTACTACATTTCAATGTGGGAAGATGGTGTGCTGAACAAGAAGATTCTAGTTATAATGTTTATTATTATCACTGTAAGAAAGTGATGTTGTTAAGCACATTACTTTTGGTTCTAAAAATCCTGACCATCAAAATACATAAATCAAATTTGTGCATCGCTAGGATTTCACCCCCACCCCACTCGCCATAAGCATTTTGCTATGGTCCTTTTTAATGATCTTGTTTGTTGTTTTTTTTGTTCTTCTAAACCAACAGGTCCTTTCTTACAAATTAACTTGGAACATTTCAAAGCTTCAGCCTTTTGGCAAGCTGTGTTACAGTTTCTTTCTTTTGTTCCGCCCTATATATAATATACCACTCAAAATTTCCTTCTGTTTGATCTTACTGCTGTTTCTCTTTCCAGCAGAAATCACTCTCTTTGGGCACAATTGCTGCAAAGTTAGCCCTAGATTTGAGTCGGAAAACTCTTGATGCTTTATTTCTGGAACTGCTCTTTATATAGCTTTATGCCTCTTTAACTATCTGCTGCTAGGACAGATATTTCTATGTGGTTACCTCATGTAAATCTTTGTTCAAACTAGCTTGGAAGGAAGCACTGAATAATGTTGACCTCGCAAAAGGTATTTTTATATGTAGTGATGTTTTCATGGCCATGTCTGATTTGCCCTAATTTGTATTTGCATATTTATATCAGAAATGTTTGATAAAAATCACTTTAAGGAAGAATGCTATGCTTGAGATAACTTTTAGGTTTTGACAAACACCATTCTTTTCCTTTAAGAATTGTTAATATATAAAAGGAAAGTCAAGGGAATGTTGAAAGTAAGAAAGTATGTAGTTTAACAATTGAATTAGATAAAGCTTTATTTGTCCCCAGGAGAGTGTTTTTCCACAGAATTGTGCATACAACGAGGTCTCAGTTGAGCCTATCACTCATGAATCTACTGAGGTGTCAGAGATAGACTTTTAAGGGCTGGAGACATTTTGTCAAGCCTGCAGTCTGTGGTAGCTGTACATGTATCTGCAAAAGACTTTCAAGTAATGCATTTAATAAGAAAGCCTTGGATCTGGATTTGTAAGTTGGTGATTGATTGTAGATTCATCCTGGTGCCCTGTCACATACTCTAAAACAAAATTTATTGAAAAAAAATAACAAGTATAATCGGCCACAAGAGATAACGATGACCTCATGATGGAGAAATTATGAAAGTTAAGGAAACAACTACAGATCATAGTGACACACACTCAGAACCTTCAGGGAGCCCACATCCAAGTGCACAAATGTAACTTTACAGCAGCCAAAAGCCTTGCTCAGGATTAAATGTGGCACTACTACAATAAGCTCTGTCATTTTACATGCTGATGGCATTTTGCCTTCTCATAAAATGATGTAAAAATGTGCATTTATCCACCAAAATGTGTTATCATTGTCCAATGTAGATAATTTCCCAAGCACCAGTGAATCAGTTTGACTTGTAGTGTGAAACTCACTTTTTTCAATTTTAAATTCATTATCATACAGCATGTTCTTGCTACAATGTCTTCCAGAGACAAGTAACAACAGTGCAATAGAAACAATGGAGACAATAAATACAACAAAATAAACTGTTGTATAGTTAAAATTTGGTGCTCTGACGTTCCAAGTTTAATAAAACTACATTCAGCAGTTGTTTTTCTTCATTTTTCCACTTGAAAGGTGCTATATAAATAAAATGTATTATTATTATTATTATTTTCTCCTTACTGGATATGGTCAGGCTTGTTGTTTTGAGCACAGTAATGGAATTAATGGAATTGTATAAAATGACACATTTATGTTCTGCCAAAAAGAGTGAGTAACAAAATAATTTAGAATGTGACCAGAGTATAAAAAATGGACAAGATAACAGGCAAAGATTCAAACACAAAAAATCAGAATTCTAAATTGCAGTCAACATTTTGTTTGCAAAGATGTGTTTACCAAGAACACAATCAAACATACAATGTACCAACCTCTTATTTTTCACTCTGAAAACTCAAATGAATAGGAGGTGTTAGTCGTGATATTTATAGTCCAGACCCTGTGATGTTAACTTCTGGGTCATTTACCTAGCAGTGCAGTAGCAACCACTCCACAAAATGGTGGCACCAATGCTAAACAAAAGGGTGCTGAAAAAGATACAAAAATATTTCAACCAAATTAGGGTAACTGTTACCAGAACTGAAATCTCCCTCTCCCAAAAACCTAAAATAAACCTGAAAAGGCCTACTGAAGTATCACAAGGAAGCCAACAAAAAAAATATGAAAACAAATCATAATTATTTGTTTGTGATACTATATTTATCTATTGCATTTCTATATTAAACTGTGCTTTTGTAATTGACTCTTAGTCATGCACCCTGCAGCCAATTAACAAGATACTCTTCACTTACCATAGGCACTTTATTACAGTGTATTTAAATGGGCTCTTCAGAGAAGTTTGCTGCTGAGTCATGAAGTCACATTTGCAATTCTTGAAATTTCTGTTTTGTATTTTTAAATTTGTATCATTGCAAACCCCCTAGTTATTTTTTTCCTGCATCTCCTCATGTCCTTGACAGGTCGTCTTGTTTCAGTCTTTGGTCTATTATATTCACTTACTTTTCTCCAAGAATTGACCTGCATCTCACAGCTACATTGAATTCAACTGTAAACACTACATGTAACACTTATCTCCTCACACTGATAATAGTAATACATGGCTGTGTCAATCCAGAGGATAAACCAATGGGAATTGCAGAATAGGATCTGGCATTAATATAACCAGTCTTTGTCAAGAAAAGTTACTGGGTTGTCCATTATGTTATACTGTAGAGTTTAATAAAAGCAGGGACATGATCATCTTGATTAATATGTCTATAGTTTAAATAGGCTGTATTTAGGAGTTGCTACACTACAGAGAAATTGTAACTCTGTTTTCATGAAAATGTATACTGTAAATACAAATGGCCTTGACCTACTTGGCCAATTAGAGTTCTAGATATATTAAATGGGAACTTATTCCATTGTCTTAAAGGGTTACTTTAATCATGTGATTTATCTGGTCTTGAACCTGAGCCCTATGCTTTTTTGCTCCAGTAAAACCAGCCAGGTATTAGAAGATACTTTTCATTCTGTAAGTGAAAATCCAAAACTGTAGATTATACCTTCCAGTTCAAATTCCAAGATTTGTTTACTTTTCCTTTAAATAATTTGGCAGTAGAATACTTGTTAATATCAAACACACAACCTCTTCATTTAGAAGCAACAGTTCTACTCTAGCCAAGCTGATATGTTTAGGTTTTGTCGATTGATATTGGAGCTTCGGTTTTTACACAATGACGGCAACATGTAAATTGAATAATTTATTTTTCTTCTGTTATATTCTTGAATAAAGGTGGACTTGTTTTGTTATAACTTTTGTGAAAGTGTTTATTTGATAATATGGTCTTCAGTCTTCATACATTATACAGTTCACGTCAACATTTTGTCAATTATTATATAGTTATTATATTATTATATAGTTATGCATTCAACATTTCTTGCCTCACATTTCCTGTCTTTCTACATTTACCTAGATTGTTGTACACATGGAACACACACGAAATGTATATATTCCAAATAATGATATATTCATTTCCCTATACAATTCTAGACACCTCACACCCAGAAAAACAGACTTGAGCTCTGAGAATTTTGCGCCTGACTTCAGCTCCCTTGGTGGGGAATGAGATAACAGGCTGCTTGCTGCTTCTGCCAATTGACACATTTGCAAAGCAAAGACACTGATGAAGACATGCAAAGGAATTTTAGGTGGTCAGATATTGCGACTTTTTTCTTAGGCTTCAGTGATTCTAGTGTTAAGGAAACCATCTTTCTATCTCTCTTTTGTTGTTGTCCTCTACTGCCACCTGAGAACCTGAAGAACATGATCACCTAACTTTTAATCATGACCTCTCTTCATCTCTCTCTTACTCTCTTTGAATAATGCTGACAGGTTTGATCGCATACGGGCATCTTCAGGGCTCTCTGAAGGTAAACAAATACCACCCTGAGCAGAGAGAGAGTGCTGTCCCTAATTATGTGTGACCCAGTTCTGCTCATACCAAGAACTCCTGCACTTTCTGGGCTGGCAATATATAAATCGAGAAGCCAACAGCAGTCAGGTTCAATTCTAGTATCAATGTTTGAAGAGGATGGAGAGCTTCTTCAACTATTCTCTCTGTTTTGGTTTGATGCCAGTTTTGTCCCCATAAGTGCTATTTATTTTCCTTCTTTTTGATACCACAGTTAAAGGGTGCTACCAGATGGTACCCCAGCCCTTCATTTGGCTAACGTTCCCTCCTTCTGCACCTTTACAATGTCCAGACAGAAAGTACTTTAGTAACACTCCAGGCTTAGACAGGATGTATTGATCTCAAGCAATCCCTTTCTCTCCACAATGGCACCTACTATAGATATTGGCTTAGGCTTTTTAAAGTTATTTTTGTTTCTTTTGATTTCAGGGTCATCTAAGACCTTTCCCCAGCCAAGCTGGCTATTTTCTAAAATAATAATTTCAGTTAGTGTACACTAACTGTTGTATAAACTACTAACTTCATATTAGCTACAATAGAAGATGTTTAGCGGACTAAATGACATCATAAAAATGATTACTGAATAACATTCATGTTTATAAACCCATACTTTTTCCTAAATGCAACCCACCCACCAACCAGACTGATCTCTTTGTCTTCGTTTCTCTCTCTGTCTACCACAGACACATAAAAAGGTAAAATAAAAAGATTTGAAATCAGTCCCTTGAGCCAGAATTTATTCCTTTACTGCTTTGCTGATAAGGTGCTTTTATGATGCTTTTATGTATAAATAACTGAACTCAATTCAGATGTCAGTTTATTTTCATATTTATGTAAATGCTTTATGAGACCAATTATTAAATTTATTTTAAAGAACAAAATTTACTTAATTGCTTAAAGACTGACAGCTTTAGAACCCAAGTGAAATATAGTAGTAACATTAGATATGCACTAGGTGCACTTAACAAGATTTGATCAATTGTTTTCTCTCTGATGGCTTTCTATTGTTAGCCACAAATATCTACCCATCTAGCTGCAAACAACTGTCTATCTATTAAACTTGTATGACTTTCAACAAATTGACTTATTTATAGAAAAATATACATTTTGTGAGAAATACTAAATTGATGTTTAAAAAAATCTTCCAGAAAAAGCCTGTATACTCTTTCCTTAACATTCATAATTAATAATGATAAAGTAGTTCACTCATATTGTCCTACAGAAAGGCTTCACAATATCTGGGGGATATGAATTCTTTCAGAGTGTTCATATTAAATATTTGAAACAAAGCCAACATGTTTATTGTATTACTTTAGTAGTAACTTATACTTTTTTGTGAATCTGCTATCAGATACTATATGATAAAGTAATCATTTGAGTGTCTTTAAATTCACATTGATTTAGAAATTGACAACTTTTAACAAAAGTGTTCTATCCCTTATTTATTCAGTAGAATATCTCAAAAATGTGAAAGGTCTGTTAATCATAGTTTACATTTAATTATCACGCATCACGTTGACATTCAGACTGCAATTATCTCTTCTGTTAATGAAACCATTTCAGATCATTATTTAATTACCATTGATCTGTTTCTTCTCTTGCCAATAATTGCTCAGTTTAGAACTACAATAATCAGGCATAAAAATGATAGCAATATTTCAAGATTTATTTACATTCTTAGAACCTCAAACAAAATTAACTGTCATAGATATACAAACTAGTTTGAATTTATGCACTCCTCTCATAAGAAAGGCAATGAAAGCACAAAAGGATTCACATGATTTGTGATGTTTAAAATTAGAGTGCCAAAAATCAAAGCATAAATTGAGATAAAAGATTCACTAGACTGCATAGACTAACAGTAACAGGCAAAAGGGAAAATTCTTTACAGTCTCAGTCTCATTGCTACTGTAGTTTACACAGATTAACACAACCCTTAAGTAGCCAACAAATCCAATATAAAGTTGGAATATAAATAAAAGTACAGTTCTTCTCTTCAAGAGATTATCATGCATTTTTATTCAGGAACTGTTTTGGAATTTGTCTATTTTATATTATTTAATGTCAGTCATTCTACAAAATTTTCAAGAATTGGAATTAGACATCTGATTTATTTAGACTAAAATGCAGGCATATACCAAGTATTAGTTTCAAGTATTAAGTAGCTATGCCTTTGTAACAGGGACACGAAGGAGTAAATGGGATATATAGTAGAGGACAAAAAAAAGAAAATGCGAAACAGCTTGCCAATAAGGCTGAAATTTTAGGACATTCCCAGTACATATGTAAAAGAGTAACTGAGGGTGGTCTTTCTGTTTCCTCTTTCCAGTTTGGGCAGAATTAGCCCCAGATTCAAGTTGGAAATCCTGTGACTCTTTATCCAAAAATGTCTGTAAATTATCTTTCTACAACCTTATGCTTCTCAAACTACTGTGATCTGCTGCTAGCATTAATGTTGCTATTGGCTCAAATATTTCTAAGTGGCAAGTATATATATAACTTATTCAGACTTACATAAATGGGACCTTTAGTTAATGATCACTTTATTTTTGCTGTGTGCAGTTGTGCCTTCTCTTCAATGATTGACTTGTGCTATTTGGGTCAGTTGGGTGGTAAGGGTGGGTGCCGGGAGATGGGTTTTATTTTATGTTGACATTTTTACTATTTAATTTACTGCAAGTTATATTTTGTATTAATTTAATAAAAAATAATAAGTAAAAAACAGGGAGGCACATGATTCCCCTTTTGCCATCAAAGTAGTTAAAATTCAATAGGTAGAAACTAAAACAAAGATCCAATATGTTAAACAGTGCATTCTGTAACTGCTGCAAAGCAATAAGTGGGTGTCTTTACTTCATATAACCTGTCCAGTTTCACCTAGCCATAGCCAATTAGGTTAAGATTTTGTGATTCTAAGGACAAATAGAGAAGACACTCCATTTTCAGAATATTAATTAAAACAGACTCCTCATTAATTTAGCAGTGTGTTCTCCTGTTACTTCTGCTGGCAAGACTGATTGTATTGCATTTTAATAACTATGGCTATCATTGTGATAAGATATTGCAGTCACACACACATTAGTTTAGGTATCTATTATAAGCAGCCATTAACATGGTACAAAATATATAACTTTCAACATGATATAAAACAATGAAAGACGACAATAATATATGTAAAGTCTTATTATTTTTGAAAGCTTATTATTCTTAATAGTATATTTTTTTAAATGGTTAAAGACCACGTAACAAAAGCCACAATCATAAAGAACTGGGACATCTGCAGGCATAACTGAAACAAAGTGTGTTAAAAAAGAAAAGAAATGTCTTCACAGAAGCAAGTCTCAAGAGTGACTGCCTCAAGATGGTGGATCTTTCAGTAATAAGGACTTCTGGCAGGAAGAGGTGGGTCCAGGTGGACTGCCTCCAGCAGTGACATCAAGTGTGGTGAAATCATAGACATATATAGATAGACGCCACATTCACTGTGTTTCCTAGTCGACACGATACGTCAGCGTGTCCGCCCTATTGAGAATGGCAAAAGTGCCATTTAAACTAATATAGGTAGACGTGGAAACTGGGTTTTCTGATGAAAAAACAATAACGTTTAAAACAGTATCGTTTACATACAACAAATTTTGGCGAACTGTTTAAATGCAAATATTTATATCCATTTATACACTAATAATGGCAATTATTAAATAATAATAATTACAATTATTATTATTAAATAATTCCTCCCATATAAGTAACATTTCTCGGGCTGCCTTCTTCCATCTCTGAAACATTTCTAGACTTCGTCCTGTTCTTACGCAACACAGTACTGAAGTATTGGTTAATGTCCGAGTCACCTCACGTATAGATTAATGTAATGCATCCCACAAAAACGTATCCATCGCTTTCAACTTCTTCAAAATTCTGCTGCCAGGATAATAACCTGCTGTTCTAAATCCACTGAACATATCACACGATTCTCTCTCAACTTCACTGGCTCCCTGTTAACTACAGAATATGATACTAAATACCACTCTTAACATTTAAAGCTCCCCCTACCTCACTAATCTCCTACAGACTTACACTACTCTCGCTCACTCAGATCCTGTAATTTGAGAGTATTCAATCTGGCAATATGGTGCAGCCTTGGTTTGTGGAAGACAGACACAACTAAAGACATGAGCATAAAATGATGCTTGTCAGTTTCAAACAGTGTTTCCTCAATATGCTCCTTGTGAAAAAATATCTTCAAGCTTGAGAAATGTTAACAGCTAACAACAATCTACATAGTTAGTGACTAAATACGTTTAGCAAAAACATTGTTTGGAGGCTCACTTGAGCACATAAATGCATATCATTGCTAGCTTAGCCTGGCGTAGCTAAAGTAAAGATTATAAAATGGGATTTTCAAATGGCCAAATATAACCAAAACAATTGTTCAGCCTTACCTATGAAATGTAATCCTCCGGGATCTGGTTTGGAGCGTACAGCGGTTTGTAAAATTCCAAGCAGAACATGTGTGAGGCATCTTATCCATTACTTCACTCCACAGCAGTGCCACTCGCAATATGGCGGCGACGTTGATGTACGATTCAGATGGTCATGAGGCGTCTAGTTATTCTATGTCTATGGGTGAAATCATCCGGTCTGAAGAGAGAGGAAGAGACAAGGTTTTAGTAAATAGCACCATCCTGTGTTCCGGCAGGAAATGACCATTTCCCAAGCCTTAAAGCTGTTCCAAAAAGTATGCATGTGAAAACCATTAATAATAGCTATATAAAAAGCCAAAACTGAAGTGTGACAGTGTTCTTTCCCTACCCAGGGAAGGAGCTCAGAGCCGAACTGAACTCAATAAGATAGACATTCATTTTTCCAACTATTTATGGGGCTCAGTCTTCCAAAGTAATGCAATAATTTTGATTTTGATAATAAGGGGCTATAAAAAGTAACTGTTTTAATATTATTCAGTAGTATTGAATATTATTGTATGTTTTATGTTAGTAATGTAAATACATTCAGCATTCTAAATATGTTGTGTGACATATAAAGGGAAATCAAATTAATGAAAAACAAAATCAATACTGTCTATAGCAGTTCTCTGCACAAATCTTATCTGTAGCCACTTGACTATATTGATATTTTTGACTTCCTTGATCTGTTTGTTAGGTTTCTGCTTATGGTGATAAGCTGTAAACTACCCCTCCTCTTCCCATGGCCGTTAACTGTGGTAGAAATTTAACATCTTATTAAAGAAGAAACATCCTCTAATAGGACAAATCAGTGATCAGGCAGGAGAAAAGCTGTTTATTGTATCTTTTAATTACTCCTCGGGCAAATGCATTAGAGGGAGCATTCTTCAAAAGCAGTGTGTTACAGCATGGTCAGAATGATCAGTGAAACAAAGAATAGAGGTTTATTTTATAAACTGTTGAATTTATATACAGTGTCAATCAATGCATACATTTTACTCTGGTTGCTTCATTGGTTTACACCCAAATGACATATATAAAATAAAAGTCTACTGTATTATATTCTGGTTCTTCTTTATAACCTTGAGCTGAGCCACCATCTTTGAAATTTCTGTGCATTTAATATCTGTCCATTCCAGTTGTTTTATAGGGCATCTGCTGATTTCTTAGTCATTTCTTAGTCATCTTTCAGTACATTTTGTTGTTCACTTGACCTTTATCTGGTTTCTGACATTTATTAACCCTTTATGCTGTTTCTTTAAGATGAATGCGCTGTTACCCTAAAATTATTCTTCCACATAACAGCCTCTAGAAAGTGAAGAGGTGTAGGATGAATTAAAACTGCCTTTCCTTTTATGCTGTTATTTTGTTTTCATTCTTTCTTTTTGACTCTGTTTTTCATTTGATTTTTAAATATAAAAGCCTTTGATACTAATTTTGATAACTCTTCAAAACGTTCATGCTGATGAGGTTTTAAATAACATATCAGTAAAGATTAAACTGTTCAAAGCAGAGATCTATTTTCAGTCTTGTAACAACATTATTATACTAAAACAAACTGGTTAAAGACTGATTTTACAATGAATAATGTACAAAAAGCCATCAATATGTAGTAGAAAGTCTTGGAAACGTTAATTCTGATAATGTAAATAGCAAAATAAACTGGTCATGAAACAAAAGGAAAGTTTGTCATTAAAAAGAAGAAAGAGTGATAATAAAACATACAATCTTTATTCTCAAATTAAATGACATATTGTCACACACATGCGCATGGGAGGCAGCTAAAGAGATTGAGTAAGGGCAGTTCCAAATCACACCGGGATGTGGCAGAGTGCACTGACTCTTTTTCTCCCTTTCCTGCAGACCAGTCACAGGAGATTCCACCTGGCCCTCTTGATGTCATTTCCAGGACTGAGCCTATGGAAGAAGACCTTGCCGGCTCTGGCCCATGTGATGTCATATCCAGGCTCGAACATATGGCTGAAGACCTTCCTGAGCCTGACCCCTTGGACCTCACGTCCTGTCTTCCCCTTTAAAAGCCTCCACCTTTTCCCTATTCCCTCAGTTCTGTTTTGGACTCGGTTTTGTGTACAGCAGTGCAATCATTTAAAAACATTCATTTGCAGCCAGGAAACCAATTATACGGGTGGCTGCCCCAAACCTTGCTATGACTCTGTGTGGAGTTTGTGACAATATAAAGAAAAATAGGTAATACAATAAAACTTTTTAACATGGTGGTGCATCCAATAACTTGGTGAAACTGAACTAGAAAGTCAGCTAGTAATGTCTAGTATCCCAATATTAATTTATTTGTGGAATTAGGGCAGGACAGTGACTAATTTCTGTGTATGTTTGCAAGGCTATGATGTTTTATGAAAATCTAAAAACAGGGGAAAAGCCGGTAATTCATATATGAAAATCTCATTAAACACCTTAATGGGATGCAAGTGCTTATTACCCTAGCTTATTAGAAGACATTCATTTTAACATTGTTAATGTTAACTCCCTAGCTAAGCATACATAGCCCTTTTATTTTCTGCCATTGAACAGGCCACTGATCATTTTCGTTAGAATTCATTAGGTCAGTATGTTTGCTTAATTTCCCATTCACTAGTTTATATATACAGGACATAAACTTACATGTACTGTATTTTTCAGACTTAATGATCAATGCTAAAAAGTTATTTTTCACAGTGTTACTACATTTACTATAATTCTATTTACCATCATTTTTTTCTCTATGAGGTAGGCTTTCACTTGCCTAACGGAGAGGGCTTAGGATCTAGGATGATTTCAGACAGGGCCACTTGCAGTATGGAAGCACTTTTTCACCACATTCCTGTGAGTGTCTGTCAGCATATTTGCTATTTTCTTTCTCTGACAATCTAAAACAAGCTATGAAATCAAATGGTGTCTTTAAGTTGTTTTTACGCGGCTGTCTTTATGTACAGTGGGGGAAATAAGTATTTGATCCCCTGCTGAATTTGTAAGTTTGCTCACTTACAAAGGAATGAACAGACTCTAATTGTTATGGTAATTTCATTTTAATGGAGAGAGACAGAATTGTAGACCTGCACAAGGTGAGGGATCAGCCCAAAACTACACAGGAGGAGATTGTTAATGATCTGAAGGCAGTTGGGTCTACATTCACCAAGAACACTATTAGTAAGACACTACACTGTAATGGATTGAAATCCTGCAGTGCCCACAAGGTCCTCCTGCTCAAGAACGCACATGTACAGGCCTGTCTTAAGTTTGCCAGTGAACATCTGGGCTGTGTAGTTTTGGGCTGATCCTTTACCTCTCTCATGATCATCCTCACCCAATGAGGCAAGATCTTGCATGGAGCTCCAGACTGAGGGCGATTGATGGTCATTTCATTTTTCTTACATCTCTGAATATTCGCACTAACAGTTGTCACCTTCTTGCCAAGCTTTTTGCTGAAGGTCTTGTAGCCAATTCCAGCCTTGTACAGATCTACAATCTTGTCCATGACGTCCTTTGACAGCTCTTTGGTCTTGCCCAAGGTATTGGAGAGGTTGGAATGGAAGAAATTGATTCTGTGGACAGGTGTGCTTTATACATATAATGAGTTGAAATCAATGTATTACTTTTATGTTATATGATTTTTCTGGATTTTTAGTTTCATATTCTGTCTCTCTCAATTAAAATGAAACTACCATAAAGATTAGGAACTGTTGATTTGTTTGTAAGTGAGGACACTTACAAATTCATCAGGGGATCAAATACTGTACAATACCATTCAAAGGTTTGGACACATCCAAAAATGTTTATGTTTTTGATAGATAACATTAAATTGATTAAAATATAGCCAAGACATTACTAGTGTTGCTAATGGCTTTTATTACTTAAAATTATTGATTTGTAATTTGTTATTCACATATGACTGTAAAGGCTTTTTTCAGCAGCCATTTCTTCAGTGTTCTTTAGCTTATCCTTAAGTAGTCATTTTACATTTTCAATTTTTAATTGTTTATTTAAGAAACCTTTGTATTTACATTATTCTGTTCACTTGAGTTGCAGAGTACTGGCAGACCTAAAGTTAAGTACTGGTTTCAAACATTGGAAAAATTAAACTGCTTCCTCAAAAAACATGTCAGTCTATTTTTTTTATTATATGTGACAGACTACCAAGAAACGAAAGATTTCATGCAAAGGTGTCTAGTACTGTCCTAAGGGAAAAGGGCAAACTGGATCTAACGATAATAGAAAAAGATTGAGAAGGCCCAGATGCATAACTTGATAAGAGGATAAAGACATCAATGTCTGTAGTTTGAGAAACAAATGTTGTTTAGTTTCTCATCTGGCTTCTTCCTTAAATAAATACCTAACACCAGCGTCATCGGCAGCAGAAACAAAGGAATGCCAGTACCTTGCAACCAATTTGAACACAATAACAAATTTCAGCAGTGCTAATGTAATTACAATGGTTTCTGTAATAATCAATTAACATTTAAAATGACTAAATAAAGATAAGCTAAGGGAGTTGACCTATGGGACACTGAAGGAATGGCTGCTCATAAAATGGAGCTTTGAAGTCATATGTGAATAATACATCAAATAAATTAAATAATAAATAAAACAAATGAATAATAAATTAATGAAATAAGTCATAGTAATATCCATTAGCAACACGAGTAATGTCTTGTCATTATTTTTAAATTGCGGCTGCTGATTAATTCCTGTTAACTTATGCAATCAATACATTAAAAATTTCAGTGATTAAATTTTTTAATGCAACCCCTAAATGCATTCATTTAATCCGGTTAATATGACCACACTTCACCACAGGAGTGACATGCACCCATTGTGGCTGGTTGAATACAAGACAGCTGGATACATTTTGGTACATCTGCAGTGGCTTGATGGCACAAGTGGACCCTCTAGCTAGTAGAGATTGGCAATTATATAGACATGACAAGATCAAAGCCTGCACCAGACATTGTGCTGCTTCTCAGTCAGGTAAGGTCTAATTTTTTGTGGATGTTGTGCACAGTGACTGTGCATGACTGAGAGACAGTTGAAATGTGGTCAGAGGAAAATAGCTACTCATCAATCACCACCTCAAGCTTGAGTATTGACTTGGCAGGTGTTATTGACAATGAGCCAAGTTGTATAGAGATGGGTAGTTGAACAGCGGGTCCTCCTGCTAATAGTGAGTTGACACTATTAATCCAGACAAAACTGTTCAATAAATTAACTGAAATAACTTAATATGCATAGGCAAGTGATTATTTAAATTGGTTTGTATTAGAAATACTTCACTGAGTTTTTCCTCTTTATAGAAAAATATTAATATGCTTGAAGGAAATATGATAAACTGTGACTAATATGCAGTGTAATAACAGGTAAGGACCATGAAAAAGGTTTGGGGGGTTTGTACCCCGTATACTTGAAAATGTGCAAAAAAAGAATGATGTCTTTACAGACTACATGTTCAAAATGGAACTGACATATATATCCACCATCTTCACTATCTATCTTGGAGACAGGAAGAGGTGAGATATGGTGGGACTGGAACTGGAAATGATGTAATTAGGAGAATGGATCTTGGTACGTGGAAGTGTCATCATTAGGAGGTGGGTTCTGTTGAGGGTTGCAGAGGAAAAAGAGTAGAGAGGATTACTGGACAGCGCCACCCCTTAGCTCAGCTAAGAAACATTTATTTTTGAGCCCGTAAACTGTCTCCTAATCACATATGCATGACAACAGTTAATTTTGATTGAAAAACTTACAGCGTTATTAATTGTAATTACATTTTTAAATTGAACAGCAGCCCTGTTTTAACTCAATTTAATTGTATTTTGATAAAAACATTAATTTCTGTCAAAATATGAACATTTCTGGATGCATCCAAACTTCTGACTGGTAGTGTATATAGAATGTCAGTGATAGGCTGAATTGAAACACAAAATATTTATTCATTTTGCATTTAGAGATCTGCCCTCTAATTCTTGGAAATGAAGACAACCTCATCCCTCTTTGTCTCTTTGAAAACAATTTAATAGTGGTGTTTCTAGGCGAAAGATTAAGAAAAATATATTTAAATGTTTACTATAAATTTAAACTTTTACCTCAAACCATACATACCTAATCTGCATTCATGTATGTTTTAAACCTGTACAAAACTTGCAGTTTTAGTGAGATCAATGATGTGACAAATGTACAAATAATTTTCAAAAGAGAAAAAGCAAAGGTTTATTAAATGATACTGGTACAGAAAAAATACAAACTGACAAATGTACTATTTTTTTTTAAAGTTAACAATACTTGAGAATATATTACATGATAGCCAGCATTTACAAAATGGATAGATATAGTTAGTATTTATAAAACCAATAGAAGTCATGTGATCAAAAAGACTGTGGGCCTCATGTATAACACCGTACATAGAATTCATACTAAAACATGGCATACAGACAAAAACAGAAATGTATGTACGCACACAATAATTCATATGTATAAACTATGCAAATCAATATAAATAACCCCTTCTGTTAAGTGTTTTGTTAAAAGACAATGGTAAAAGCACGTGGAAAAAAGAAGAATTTCAGCAAATGCGAAGTGGAAACAAGGAAAAACATACTATTTGTTGACTTAAGCAGTGGTATAAGCAACAAAGGGAAATTAATGGAGTGATACAGTGCGGCAGAGACACTCGAAAATTCAAGTTCAGAAAGTCACAGTGCCTGAAATAAAAGAAAAGTGGTCAGATATCAAAGTAAAAGTGAAAAGACAGTCTGTTTATTCTGTCTCGGACAATGCACATCCCGTGCCAAGGATGCTACTCCAGGCGATGACAGTGCAGCTGTGCCCAGAACATCTTCATCCGCTGGCTGCGCACATACCTCTGCTTCAGAAACCACTGAGTGACCATCTGGCTGTGTGCTGTTCTGGAGTCAGTAAATCCAATAGTGGATGCTGTAAGAGATATGCCCAATAAACTAAGGAATAGAAGAGCTGTACTATGTGATATTGACCTCAAATTAAATGAATCAATTAAAAAATAAATGCTGCATCTGACTACCTATTTTTACATTCTGCTAATTACACTGAAATGAAATTGTAACACTATCTGATGTTGTTGATCAGTTGGTGGGTCAGGGTCAGGTTCATTGTACCGCATCTCTTCAGGCAAGCCACAGTTGTGTTCCACATTATGCAGCAAACTACATGCTTGCACATTACAACACACATACTGTTGACTATAGAACAGCACATTAATCACATACGCAAATTCATTCTCTGAAGGCGCCTTTACAGTGTAACGATGGAGCTGAGTGCCACAACGGATAGGTTCTGTGCTCTCTACATGGCACTTTGAGGTGACTCACTATCCTTAAAAGGACTGCTTGCCTTGCCGCACTAGTTGGAAAAAGCACCTGCAACTGAGTGGAGTGGCCATTTTCATAGGCTGTCCTGCCATAGATGTTGTAATGCCAGTTCATTCTTTCGGCGATTCATCACTGGCTGATGCAATAGCAATGTGCATGCAGTTGACTGCTCCGGTTATATTTGGAAAATGGGACGTTGATGCGAGTTTCACTTTGATGTTTGCCACAGTGTAAGAAATCATATAAGAAGTCATATATATCTTGATGACAAGCAGTTAATACCATCCCATACAGCAGGCATGGCACGACTCAGTGATGCTTGTGAAATACCCGATCAGTCAGCAAGTTCACGTTGAAAAGCTCCTGTGGCTAAAAACCCAAAAGTGGACAGAACTTGCAAAGGAGCAGGTAGAGCATAATTCCTCAAAGCCTGCCTTTGTAAAGCCAGCACCAGTTTAGCACACAACACCAGGATAGTTCTTAGAAATCAAAATCGATTTAGAAACCCGTCATTATCAACTCTAAATACATGCTGTCTTCTAATTCTTCCATTTGCACTGTCTTCTAACAAAGCTACAGCAGCTATGGTATTTAAAATAGTTTGGCTATTCCGTACACCATTACATTGTTTCAGAATGAATACACTCAAGTGAATTAAATTTGTAAACGATTTGCAATTAATTTTGGTGTATTTGATAAATCCTGCATCATGGATGTGAATCTAAAAAAGAAAGGGAGACTACACAGAAACTGCAGCACTGCTTTGATGCTTGGTGCCGCCCGTTTGCAAAATTGAGCAGAAACATGCATATGCACAGTGTGAGACTATCAGACTTACAGCAAGTTTAGCTATTATACATCTTGCAGTGAGCATAGAAACATTTGTGTGCATATGCACCGTTTATACATGAGGCCCAGTGACTTTCAAAAATGAAATAAAAACTTTTTGAGGACTGGCAATGCCAAAATATAATCATGAATAATAAGAAGAAATCCCAAACAAGCAAATAAGAGATAAAAATTAGGAGGTTTACTGAAATGTTTTTATTTTACTAGGCCATTATGTTTTTAGGATAAGCTAACACCAGACGAAGAGTTAGATCATACCACCTTGAAATTGGAACTGAAAACCTTAATCATAATATGTATGCCATTAATTACAATACAATTGATCAAAAGAAGAACCTTTTTTTTAATTGTTGTATCCTCTTTTGTAAGACATGTGTAAAAGCAATTCAGGCTCTCCACTGTCTCTAAATATTGTAAAGAAATAGAATCTATTGAAAGCACAATCTTTAGAACCTCTTTTAAAGCTCTCGCTTGGTAGCTGTTCCATGAATGACTTTCGACACAGATTGCTCAGTCCCTTCTTGAGAGAACTTCTTTTTCTCCCGTTTTTGTGGAGCCTCGTAATGTAACTTGCACAAAAGAAAATGTTTTCGAGTTTATCATCAGTCGTATCAGGTGGTGGAGGAGGTGCACGCTGTAGTATAATTATTAATTTGTTTTATTGTTCATAAAAACTACGAAACTGACTTCCTTCCGAAAAGCGATCTGAGAAAGAGAATGGAGAGGGAACTAAAATCGCAGTTAATCGGACAGCCGTCATTTTTCACTGGACTGAATTCAAAAGCTCCTTGACTGCATTACTCGGCTCTACTTATTTATGAGAGTCATCCTTTTCCCACATGAAGATTATTAAATCAAAATACTGTAGTTACCATAAATATACTAAATTGTTATTGTGCCATAAAGGTTATTCAGTTATGCAAGGTACGACAACATATATTTTATGTATAAGTATACTCTCTCTCTCTCTATATATATATATACATATATCCCGATTTTAATGTAGGTAGATCATTTCGACCTGGGACCTCATGTATAAACGGTGTGTACGCACAGAAATGTTGTGTAAGAACTTTTCTGTGTTCAAATCGCGACGTATAAAACCTACACTTGGCATAAAGCCACGCAAAGTCCATGGTACCTCATACCTTGTCGTACGCAAGTTCTCTGCTCGGTTTTGCAGACTGGCGGCCCCCAGCGTCAAAGCAGTGCTACTGTTCCTGTGTGGTTACTCTTTAATTTCTTGACGCGGCTTTATAAATACACTGAAACTAACCGCATATTGCTTATTAGTGTAATGCATCTGATTGTAATTAACTTGTAACAATATAATGGTCCAGGGAATAGCCATAGTATTCCAAATACCATAACTGCTTTAGTGTTGTTACTCTCACTGCACCTTCTTCTTCTTTTTCTTCTTTCAGCTGCTCCCTTTAAGGGTTGCCACAGCGGATCATCTTTTTCCATATTACTCTCACTGCACCACTCGGAGTATTAATATGACTGTATCTGAGTGGTGAATCACAGCAGCAGCTGATCGGAAAGAGAATTATCGGTATACAGCATCAACCCCATGCTGCCTCAGCCACGGCAAAACGTTTCAAAGCCTTTCCTGTATGGACCTCGCGGTTCAGAAACAGTTTCATCCCAAGAACTATACACGCACACAATCAATTGCTCCTTGTAGAACTGTTTGTACTTATAAGTACAATTACCTCACTGTAAACTTGCACTATAGTTATAATATTACACAACCTGTGCGACCTTATAAAGCACGTATTTACATATGATGACATGATGATGGTATCATTTGTAAGATGAAATGCAGCAAAATATGTTTTATTATACAGATAAAACTTTAACTTCATTTAAATAATCTGTATTGTTAATAATTAAACATGTGAGGACACGGGGCCGCAGCGCTTGCATGTCCACATATTGTTCCTGCCTCACGCTGTATATTTGCTGAGACTGGCGCGACACTGGAAGGATAGATGGATAGAATAATTAAACACGTACTATGAAGATATTTCAATGTTCCTTAAAAGATTTCAAGAATTGTCATTGTAAGCTTACAGATCGCTTAATGTCTATTACAGAGCTGATTGTGTGGCGATTGGGTATTTGGGGAAAGAAAAGTAAGGACAAGAATTGAAGGTTAGTACGTTTGAAAGAGACAGTACTGCTACAATAAATTATTTCATCGAAGGTCGCGCATGGCGCAGCAGCATGTTGTATGAGACATGAACAATCACCGCGCCATCGTGTTCTTAATAACATGCTTTCATTCCAATCATCATGAAAATGATATCACGTATACATCTCAGTATTTTAGTTATTCAGAGTGCTGTAATATCGCGAATGTAATGGATTCTGTGTCCTGTCGGAGAAAGAGAAAGAACGGAAGCACGTAGTGATTCACACACATACAGCACATTGAAGATCAAATACAAAACAAAGCATTTAACGTGCTACTTTAGTTACGATGGGATTTGAGAAACTAGTAAATTAAATGATTTTAAGATGAAGTTTATGTTCTACTTTAATGACAAAATAAACTATGTGATTAAAGTGGATATTTCGAGATTCAAGTTAACATTTCGTGCTTTTTTTCCTACTCTGTGCCTTTTTTTCTCATCGTACCCTAATAAGCTTCCATATGACACTCAGACGGTGGGCTACGTCTCGCCTTTTTACAGCGACTTTGATATGTGACAACTACTTTTTTATGTCGGGCACTGTGCAACTTTGTGAACTTGAGCTTGTTTCTCCAACACGCTATGTCACTCGATCATCTTCCTTTTGTTGATTATACCACTGTATAAACCAACAAATAGTTCGTTTTTCCTTTCCTCCACTTAGTATTCGCTGAAATTCTTATATTTTCCCTCTTGCTTTTGCCATTGCCTTTCCATAGAATGCTGAGCTCAAGGTCTATTTATATTGATTTGCATATTCAAAGAAGCATAATTCTGGGAGGAGACGGGGCGGGACAGAAGGCGCGTGCACGTGCGTTAGTTTTCACACTGATCGGGATTTATGGAGCGGAAGAATGCAGAAGTTGGAGTACGCACAGATTCCTGCATCTCGAATTTTCTATGCATAAGCACATTTTAGCTTTTGTGCTTACGTTATGTTATAGTGCGAATTCTACTCACGGCGTTATACATGAGGCCCCTGGTCATTTTAAAAGTAGCTCGCAAGCCGAAAAACTGTGGGCACCCCTGATCTAGTTAGCTGCTGAGAAAGCACGCTCTGCCTCCACTGAAGTAGACAGCACAGTCATCAGATACAGATACACTTGTTCTAAACAACGCCTGCGCTTGCTGTTGCTCTGAAACACTGCCATTGCAGCTTTTACTGATGCATCCAGTTTCTTGTTATCATTCTGTGATGGCAGGTTTCTTGGCACAGATAATGGGGATGCAACAGACTGACGCATTGCAATTTCAAGTTGCTGTTCCAAGCTGTTGTCTGACAGACGTCAATGAAGTCTTCAGTTTTCAACTATAACTCTGTTATTTCTTGATCGATTTTTACACTTTTACACGCTATATATCCGAGCTTGGCCGTTCCCGGTTTCCCAGGAATTACAGCAGTTTCATTCCTGGGAATGAAAAATGTCCGGGAATGGACTATGTATGTCCTGACTTGGAAAAACAGTCAATTAATTTCTTGAGTAACCAGGGAGAAGCAAGAAAAAAGTAAAACAAATAAAAATAAAAATAAACCGAAGCAACCAAAACACAGATGAAAGGCAAAATTCAAAATCAAATAACACACAGTAAGTCAAAACCAGACAGGACATGAAACAAAATTGCAAAAAAGATCAGAAATATAAATAAGGATTTTATCTGCAGATTGAATAAGGCTCAGAGCAAAAGGCTGACCTTTTACGCCATTTGCAGATTAAGTTAAGGTCATGATCCTGGAGAGCACGCCCCTAGAAACATGGTATGTGACCCTGAGAACAGTATAGAATATGGTTTTTCTAAAAGGAAAAGGCTACAAAACATCAATTTTCATGCTAAATCATGACAATGTACAGTGTTCACTCTGTTTCTGTTCTAGCCATGGGAGACCCATTTAGCAAGCGCCTGCTGAACACGTCTTACTTCAGCTTTGATGAACTTCCACTTCCTTCTTCCACTTTACAGCTCAGATTCCACACCAAACTTTTTTTACCTATCCAGGACACCTACACTTTTTCACTTGTCCATCCATTGGTCAATGCTGCTCTTCATGTAAACTACTCATTGTGTCTGCTGGAAGCCGTCAATTGCATAAACTGAAAAGCCCCAAGCAGCCAGAGGGCAATGTTTCTCTCTTTGATTCCTTCCAAGTGATTAAGAATGAGGTTTGTTAACACAGCCTATTTACTACAGTATTATTATTGACAGATATTGACAAATAAAAAAAAAACATTTGTCTGCTTATTTTCTTTTTTCAATAACATCACAATAACATCACAAAATTTCATTGAAATGGGTCAAAGCATTTTTAGATTTTGAGTTTTGATACCTAAGTACTGATATATTGAAATGTCCTCCCTTAGTTGATACCTTAGGAGGTACCTACATAAATACATACAATAAAAATAAATTAGTAGTAATAAATTAGGAAAACAAATAAACAGACAAATTATAAAAAAATGGAAGAGTGTTTAGTATAATTAAATATGACTCAACTGACTATTAAATGCATGAAGGTTTTTTTATGTTCATAATAGTTATGCTGTTAAAAGTCAGAGTCATACTGTATACTATGGTCTAATGTCCAGTGAAGAAAGGTAATCAATAAGTAAAAAAAGTACACGTCTGGGAATCTAAGGTCAAAAGATCACCCCTGTGCATTCCACAATGAATAAATGTGATAGTTATTTATTATTGTTATGATGTACCATTCTAGAAGATTTGATGCAGAAAGCATCATCAATAGGTGAAGCATCCAATCCCTTTCCAAAATCAAAGGCAGCTGCAGAGTACTTTGATCAGGTCTGCACCACTGCAGAAAAGTGTAAAAAGAAAATACAGAAAAATAATGCCTAGTGATATTACAAATGGCACAAAAATAATGTAGAGAAAAGGTAAATTTTAAACAAATAGATTTCGGTGATTACAGTTAGCAATATAGAATGGAAAGACATTACAAAATATAAGAAATAGCAAGATTGTTCAGAGCCTTTGAAACCTCAAGGGTGGCACCACTAAGCACCAAACTTCAGAAACAATATCACCCAACACAATTCCAGGTTCAAGTAAAGGTTTTTATTTGCCTCCAACACTTTTCAAATAACCACCAGCCAAAATGCTCAGTTACAAACAGAGTGTTGCGCGCTGCCTCCAGACTGTGACTCTTTGAGATGAGCCTGCAGGCTTCTTTTAAAATGGACCAAGGACTGCTTCTGGTATCCCGGCATTGGTCATCTGGAGTACTTTCGGGTCAGGAAAAAACTGGGGTAATTCTCCTCCGGCAGCGCCTTCGGGTGGCACCTGAAAACCATGATAATATATATTATATAAATAAAACATAATGTAAGCCTGCAAAGTCCAACCAGCAACATGTTGCCACTCTCCAGTGCCATGATGGGATTTGCATAACCTATGTATTTTAACTTATTTAACCTATTTATATTTAATTCAATAGTCCTTTCATTTATCTTACTGATGTGATCTGAATTAAAAAATAATAAGTTCTTTTACTTTTAATTTTAATATAGCTGTCATTAGATCTAAAAGATATAAATACTGGCTTCAGGCAAACAACAAATGGCCAGTTTTTATCCTGATGGTTATTTTTCCTTTTAACGTTTTATGCTTTTTATGTATAACATTATGCTTCAGTTTTGACCTCAGTGTTTTGTTTTTAATTCCATGGTTGCTTTTTAACAGTAAATTAAAAAGATTGTTTTTTCCAAATAAGCTGCTTTCTAAAATGCTTTAGGGAATCTTACCACATAGTCAATGACTATATTCTGAATAATAAATGCACCATAGGAATAGTTTCTTTAATCAAAGTTATAATAAGAACTTTTGTTAAGAATAAAAAAATCTTACCTGTAAATTCAAAAAGAATATGAGAACACTTAAAAAATCCTGCTGCAATTTGGAAGAAAAGATTTGAAGCAAGGCACTAAAATGATTCATTATGTGGCAGGGAATTAGATGAAAAGCTAACAGGTTTTATTTACAAGTGACTTACATAATGGAAACAATCACCAATCACTTCTTTACCTTTGATAGAAGTAACACCTCAAAATATTCCTGTGTTTACTTCTCTGTCTTTGAAGCCTAACTACACACAAAGAAATCTATGAGAAAGGGAATAACATATTCAAATACTAATTAACACAGAAGTAAAAAGCTGAGGAAACTTCTCTTTCTGCCATAATAACAGATTTTCAACAGAAAGACTGACCTGTACCCAATGGCACCCACCATATTACAATATTAAACCTGTGGTAAATTAGTGTACATGTTGTTGAGTGATGATGTTTCCTTCGTGGGCACACTTTAAAATGAGACAAAAGAGGCCAATGTTCTAATGTGTTATGAGACATATGGGGGAATTCTCCGCATAAAATAATATACATAAATCCTTCTAATTAAAAAAAAACAGTTAATTAATCTTACTGCTGTCTGCTACACACTTAATATCCTTAATATCCTAAATATGCCTAAACACACTTTACTACCTACTTAAAGATAAAGTTTTGATTCATGCCTAAGGCTATTTGATTGAGGCACTGAAATTATTAGAAAACCAGTACTTAATTTGTCATAACAAGAAATTTAGGTTTTACAGAATCTGAAGAAATATAGCAATATTATAAGAAACAACAAAAGCAACTCCTCCGCAAACACACAAAAGAATTACAAAGAAGAAAATACTTGTGACTTATGTAAATATAAGAGATCTTTCACAGTGTGGCATTATAAGTGTATTGCCATAGGTATGAAGGAGGCCCAGTAGCGTTTTGTGACACAATTCTGCTGAATACTTTTTTGGCTGAAAGTACTCAATGCTAGTGTTTCAGACAGAGGATGTGCAGCCTTGTTCATAATGAATGTCAGTTTTGGATTTATTCTCTCCTCTGCTGCTATCTCCAGTGTGTTGAGAGTGCATCTCACAACTGAACCTGCCTTCTAAATTATCTTGTTGAATTGGGTGGGCCTCTGTTAAATGACATTACCACCTTATGCCTGGTACAGTATAGAAAATAGTAATGCCAATCGAAGAGTTACAAAATATGTGAAGGATGTCACTGACCACATTAACACTTTGAACATGAGGTACGAGTTAAATCATATCTCATTGAGTCTGTCAAAACACGATATACAAGATAAGTCGTATCTCGGTATACAGCCACTATTGATGTAGCCAAATTGCTGGTCAGCTTTGCTACTGTGTCTCAGTTACCTACTATAGTGCTGCCATCTAGTGGATAGCCATACTTTTTTTTTTTTTGGTGGTGACAGCTTAGACAGTTCATAGTTATGCCATCACCTTAAAGGTATAAATCTACTGATGTTTTGAAATAACTACATTTATTGCAAGATGAATATTTTACTGATAATGACAATGACTGAGATAGTGACAATCAATGGAATGATGTGTAGCCTGTAGGCACTGATTTGGATAGTTGCCTCGAGATGTTTCTTCATCATAAGGCATCCAACTTGTTCTGAAGAGTCATGACAGCAGAACATGAACATTCAGTACAAACAGTCACCAACTACCAAATGTAGTCATGGATAGTGCACATGGGGCACATGTGTTTCTAAACCTGCACTCTGGTACCATGCTTCCAGGATTCTCATTCAAATGGAGAATTTTAGAGTTATTGCTGGTGAAAATAAAGTAATTAACTGTGTCTTTACATTTTTGACAGAGTTATTGTTGATAATAAATAGTTGCTTTACATATTGTGATAGAGTTCACTATTTATCATATATGCATAGACTTATACTCCAGCATCTTGGTAATGAATGGTCCAGCTGTCAATGTGTTAAAGGAGTGCAGATTCCTTTAGGAAAAAAGATTCTGCTCTGCCCTTTCTTATATTGTTCCTATCTGTTACTAGACCAGTCCAGCCTGTCACTGATATGGATCTCTGTAAGTGCAGTACTGTCATATCTACTCCCTGAATTGTGACTGGATGTAGAGCGACACGAGCATGCTCACAAACATAGGAAGCTCTGCAGGCTATTTGTGACTTTGGTCTTCAGACATTATACACTTCATGTCAACATATTGTCGTTAGTACTAAAACATACAAAAATGTTCAACATTTCTTGCATTTCCTGTCATCCTATGCTTACATAGATCTTTGTAGACACGGAACACACATGAAATGCATGTGTTCCAAATAACGATATATTATTTACCCTATACAGTTATAGGAACCTCAATCCCAGATAAACAAGGCTTATAATGAGAGAGCTATTTGCCGTTTCAGCGGCGGTGGGGAGGATGAGATAGTAGGCTACTTGCTGCTTGTGCTTATAGACACATTTACAACACAAAAGATGCTGATGGAGAGGTGCGAGCGGATTTAAGCTGGGCCAGGATTACAAATTTTTTCGTAGTCTTTGGTAATTCTAGTGTTAATGGACCTGAATAGTGTAGAATCATTTGGAGAATTTCTGCAAGTGACATAACCTGGAGCTATATTTATAGTCTGAAGTGTACAGGATGAAGAGAAAAAGAGACAGGACTGTAACTTGAGGTGCCATAGAGTTGCTCGTATCCACATCAGAGACACAATCCTTAAGCCTAAAAAACTGGGGACTGCCAGACAGATAGTCCATTTTCCAGGACATTATAGGCTCACCCTACTGCATATCTCATAGGTTATCCATTAATTGGGATAGTTGGATGGGGCTGCAATCGCTGGAGAAATCAAAAAACATAATTCTTACAGTGCTGACAACTTTTTTCAGATGGGAATAAGCCTTGTGGAGCACATAGGCAATGTCAACTTCCACTCCAATCTTTGTCCAATAGATGTGAAACTACTGTGTCTGAGTGGTCTTTCACAAGTAGACTATTACAGTCCAGGAACATGATCTTCATGATGAAGGTTCACTGGTCTTTAGTTATTAGATGAAGAAGCATCTGCATTCTTTGAGACTGGAACAATACAGGATCATTTCCACATCAAGGGAAATTTAAATCTATTTATACAGCTGGTATACAATGCAGGCAAACATGTTTTTTAAGCTATAAAGAGATTCAACTCAAAATCTCAGAATCCGTGATATTCAACTGTATGTAAAACTCTGCACACTAAGGAGTCTTTTCACTAGGATGGATATTAAAAGTTCACTTGAGAAACTTACGAGTGAATGAAAACTATGAGATTATACATTCTTCTTGTCAGTTTTATGTATCTGACTAAACATAGATGGGATTTTCATGAGTTTTTACATTGTCGTAGTTTACTAAGTCCTGGAGGGGTTCTTTATGATGATGTGCTCAACATGTCATTAAGGGCCATTGCATATAGATGGAAGACAATGGTGTGGTTATTGCTTGTCAATCAGCTCAACAATGTACAATAAGTCTGTTTATAAAAATACTGTCTGTTTGCATTCACGTGGTGTTCATTTAATAAACCCACATGGAAAGCTGGGTGATATATTTGATTCACTAATGCAACCCGTGTCTAATTTTTAAGTGTTTATTTTCTTCTAACATCCAATCTGGTATAAGGCATCTAATCATTCTTACTGGAGATGTAAGAGCTTTTGATGTGTGTACAACCTGCTTTTCAGCACCTAATCAAGCAAGTTGATGATTTAAGGGCTTTATATTCTTAGTTAGCCGTTCATTGCCTTGTTCAGCAATTGGGGGATTAAAATAAAGCCTCTTCCCTGACCTGTTGTAACCAGTTTGGAAGCAAATGCTTATGCAAATCAATGATTGAAAAAACACTTCAAGAAAGCTTTCATGTCAGGATTTTATTCCCCATTTTGTTGATTTAAAAACCCTCCTTCTGTGGTCAGTTTCTCAGAAATTAGATGATTTGAATAATGATCTGTGGAATATATGTGTTTAATCTGCTATGCAGTCTGTGATTAGTTTAAACTTGTGCCTGACCATGCTCAACCAGCTGTGACTCCTAGCTTTTCAGTATGTCTGGGAAGTCAGGAAGTTTCAGCCTTATCTTTGTGTTTTTTTTCCTGGTATTCTAGTTTTATAGCATATAACAAACATGTTTGTTGCTTTAATTATCAATTTTAAATTCACCAGTGGTGGTGGAAATGGATCTGTGAATTTCAATATGATAAATTGATAATTTCTGTCTTGTGCATACTGGTATAGAGGCAGGGTCTCTACCATTTATCAATGCAAAACGTATGTTCACAAAATAGACGAATCTATACTAATAAAAGGCAAAGCCCTCACTGACTGACTGACTGACTGATTCACTCACTCACTCACTCACTGACTCATCACTAATTCTCCAAGTTCCCGTGTAGGTAGAAGGCTGAAATTTGGCAGGCTTATTCCTTACAGCTTCCTTACAAAAGTTGTGCAGTTTTCATTTCGAAATTCTACGCGTAATGGTCATAACTGGAAGCTATTTTTCTCCATATAATGTAAAGGAGTTGAGCTCGAAAGCCGTGGTGGGCGGAGTTTCGTGTGACATAATCACGCCTCCCACGTAATCATGTGAACTGACTATCAACGCAGTACGTAGAAAACCAGGAACAGCTCCAAAAAGCGCTGAAGAAAACATGCATTATATAATTGAGAAGGCAGCGAAACAATAAGAAGCGAGCGAGTGACATATACAACCATATTCATGAGTTCTGCTACTTCGGAAACAAAGCACGGTGTAAACCTAAAGTTTAAATTAAGTTCATAGACAGGCTGCCGCTGGCGTTTGTAATTTAGTGCCTACCCATATAAGGCCGTCCATCAGCGGCAATCCAATAGAAACACTGCCGCTAAATATTCACGGGTGAAGGACTGTGCTTATGCAGAGGAAGATGAGATGGTCAGGGTGGTGTTTGGCACAAACTCAGCGGAACTGCGAGAGAAACTTTTTAGTGCCGGTTCTTCGCTAACATTAAAAAAAGCCGTGGAAATCGCATGAGATTGCACCAGCACAGCTGGGAAACTTCGATGCATGTACACCGAGCAGCTCACGTGAACTGACGCAGTGCACAGACAAAAAGCAACAGTTCCAAAGAGTGCTGAACAAAAACCGAATTACACAATTGAGAAGGCAGCAAAAAAATATGAAGCGTCTGATACATATAAGCATATTCATAAGTGCAGCTACTGCGGAAACAAAGCACACGGTGGAAAAAGTCAATGTCCCGCTAAAGGAAGACAGTGTAAAAAAAAACCCGTGCTTGCAGTGTGTCACATTTCAGATAAAGAGGAAGACGAGCTGTTTATTGATGCAGTAAGAAACGAATCGATGAATGAAACCTCTTATCTTTACAACGATTGACAAACAGGGAATGTAACTTGAACACAACACATCGTACAAATACGAACCTGATTGAAAGAAATAATGATAATCAAATCCTTGATGATAGCAACTCTCAATAACACTCACAAAACAATTACTGTATATTGACAATCATGTTACGTTATTTTTAAAATGTTCCCTTTTCTTTTTCATAACTTCTTTAACATACTACTTCTCTGCTGCGAAACGCGGGTATGTATATATAAATATATATATATATATATATATATACTGTATATGTGTGTGTGTATATATATATGCCAGCAACACTCATGACAATGACAACACAATTACGTTATTATTAAAATGTTTCCTTTTCTTTTTACTTCTCCGCTGCCAAGCGCGGGTATTTTGCTATATATATATACTAGCAGAATACCCGCGCTTCGCAGCGGAGAAGTAGTGTGTTAAAGAAGGTATGAAAAAGAAAAGGAAAAATTTTAAAAATAACGTAACATGATTGTTAATGTAATTGTTTTGTCATTGATATGAGTGTTGTTCCCATATCTATATCTATATATATACTGTATATATATATATATATATCTATATATATATATATATATATATATATATATATATATATATATATACTGTATATGAATGACCTCCAAAGAGCACGGAGACTTTTGATCATGTGAACGTGTCTGCAAAAACTGGCATCTCCTGCCCAGCAAAAGTCGAGCAGCCGGCGCGCGCGCATAGCTGTGCCGGCCTTTGAGACGCTGACTGCGCTTCTGCCTTAAGTCAAAGTGAGCACTTTTAATTTTTTTCATCCTCCCCCTGAGCTATAGCCCAGACAAGTGCAAACACAGGACCTCTTTTCTACACCGCAGCAAAATAATATTAAGGCGCTTTTCCATGTATACGATTATGAGGTTGTCAACTCGGATTATGAAGACACGCACAGGAGTGGAGGACTGACAGTGCCATCACAGCCGATTAATAGCCGGGACGTCTCACCAGTCTACACAAGACCCACCGCGACTGTCCTCAAAAGGCGCTCATATCGTCAGCGAAAACATCTCTCTACACTATATAAAAGAAAAAGGCAACTTTCCTTTTTTTACACCTTTTTTCCTTTTATCCCAAACCAAAGCCTTTCTCTCTTAACACTGCAGAGGACACAAAACTAATTTTCTTTAATTGCTGGTAATGCCGGTAAGGCACATTACCAGAGGCAGAAATTTGGACGTTCACATAGAAAATGTAATTTCTATACCACAGCCGTCGTGTAGCGCCTTTCAAAAGGGATCTACTACCGAGAGATGATTCATATACATTTTAGCTGCTGTTAGTACTACTTACCTGTTCTGTTACACCGTCTTTAAAATGTAGTTTACCCGCAACCACTCCAGTAGTGCTCAATGTACCTTTACTTCTTAAAACGTTAATGTTTTACTGTTTAATAACTTATACACTACATTTTATTATTTTTCCCTTGCACTCAGTGACCAAAGCTATACACACACATATAGACACATACATATATATACACATATATATACCTGTGTGTATGTTTGTATGTATGTGTATATATATATATATACACACACACACACCTATCTACATTGTATATATATATATACACACACACACACACACATACATACACACACACATATATATAATTTGTGTGTGTGTATGTATGTATCTGTGTGTATATATGATGTAGATAGGTATGTATATATATATGTATATAGATATGTATATATGTATATAGATATGAAGATATGTATGTGTATATGTATATATGTATGTGTATATATATATATATATATATATATATATATATATATATATAGACTCAAACCCATTATGACAGCAGCAATCCAAGCTGTGAGAAACAGTAAAAAGGAGGTGTGTCAGACGTCATGGTACATTTTCTGATGCAGCTAGACGAAAACAACTTTGTGACGCTGCCGCCAAATACACAAAACAATTACTTTGACAATCATGTTATGTTATTTTTAAAATGTTTCCTTTTCTTTTTCATAACTTCTTTAACACACGACATCGCTGCGAACCGCGGGTATTTTGCTAGTTAATGAATATTAGGCACTATTTATTGGTAACTAGCAAAATACCCGCGCTTCGCAGTGGAGAAGTAGTGCGTTAAATAAGTTATAAAAAAGAAAAGGAAACATTTTAAAAATAATGTAACATGATTGTCAATGTAATTGTTTTGTCACTGTTATGAGTGTTGCTGTCATCAAGGATTTGATTATCATTATTTCTTTCAATCAGGTTCGCATTTGGAGGACGTGTTGTGTTGAGGTTACATTCCATGTTTGTCAACCATTGTAAAGATAACAGGTTTCATTCATCAAAGTGTTCACTACCCAAATTGCTACTTGTGAATCTAAGATGTTTAACAGGCATTACCGGTATTAAGTTGTGGAATTGCCTGCAAGTATTTAGCAACAGCGTCTCTATGAACTTGTGGAATTGCCTGTGAGTATTTAGCGGCAGCGTCTCTATTAAGTTGTGGATTTGCCTGCGAGTATTTAGCGGCAGCGTCTCTATTAAGTTGTGGATTTGCCTATGAGTATTTAGCCACAGCATGTCTATTAAGTTGTGGATTTTTCTGGGAGCATTTAGCGACAGCGTTTCTATGAACTTTTGGACTTGTTTGCGAGTATTTAGCGACAGCATGTCTATTAACTTTTGGATTTTTCTGCAGGTATTTGGTGGCAGCGTCACAAAGTTGTTTTCGTCTAGCTGCATCAGAAAATGTACCATGACGTCTGACACGCCTCCTTTTTGTCATAATCGGTTTGAGTTTCATGGTTTGTTTCAATTACGTTAGTATTTGACTTGTGTTGAAGTGACATTCAGCATCTGTCAAGCGTTGTAAGCATACAACTGGCTTCATCGATAACTTCGCATCCAGCTTTTGAGAGTTGAAACATTCATAAACAACAAAGTGTCCACTATTCAAATTGTCACCTGTGAATCTAAGATGTTTAAGAGCCATTGGCGGTTCTCAAAGGTGTAAAATATTTGGCCATTTTGGTAGATTTGAAAGCGACAACCGAACAATTCAGCGGCAGCCATCAACTCACATGCAGAAGCATAGGTGAAGGGCTTAAGCATTTCACTCTTATAGTGCCCCTGTGTAGTATAATTATCTCCTGTACCGTCATCAGTCCACACCTTGAACCTGTCCCAGTCATTCAATACATAAGACACAATGTTCCTCCGGATATCAAGATTGAGCCTAATATGGCCGTGCAATATGTAACACGGAGAATGTAAAAGGCAGGCGGCATCTCCGGGCATGGAAACCACTCGGTAAGTGACAGTTCTTTGATCGATGGTGATCACCTCGATAGACATCTCACTACCCAAATCGCTACTTGTGAATCTAAGATGTTTAACAGGCATTCCCGGTATTAACTTGTGGATTTGCCTGCGAATATTTAGCGGCAGTGTGTCTATGAACTTGTGGAATTGCCTGCGAGCATTTAGCGACAGCATCTCTATGAATTTGTGGATTTGCCTGCAAGTATTTAGCGGCAGCGTCTCTATTAAGTTGTGGATTTTTTTGCGAGTATTTAGTGACAGTGTTTCTATGAACTTGTGGATTTTTCTGCGAGTATTTAGCGACAGCGTGTCTATTAACTTCTGGATTTTTCTGTGAGTATTTGGCAGAAGCATCACAAAGTTGTTTCCGTTTAGCTGCATCAAAAAATGTACCATGACGTCTGACGTTGCCTCCTTTTTACTGTTTTCTCACAGCTTGGATTGCTGCTGTCATAATCGGTTTGAGTTTCATAGTTTGTTTCAATTAAGTTAGTATTTGTAAGACTTGTGTTGAAGTGACATTCGGCATCTGTTAAGCGTTGTAAGCATACAACCGGCTTCATCGATAACTTCATCCAGCCATCCTCTTCTGCTTATCCGAGTTCGGGTCGCGGGGGCAGCAGCTTAAGCAGAGAGGCCCAGACTTTCCTCTCCCCGGCCACTTCTTCCAGCTCTTCCGGGAGAATCCCAAGGCGTTCCCAGGCCAGCCGGGAGACATAGTCCCTCCAGCGTGTCCTGGGTCTTCCCCGGAGTCTCCTCCTGGTTGGACGTGCCCGGAACACCTCACCAGGGAGGCGTACAGGAGGCATCCTGATCAGTTGCCCGAGCCACCTCATCTGACTCCTCTCAATGCGGAGGGGCAGCGGCTCTACTCTGAGCCCCTCCCGGATGACTGAGCTTCTCACCCTATCTTTAAGGGAAAGCCCAGACACCCTGCGGAGGAAATTTATTTCAGCAGTTTGTATTCGCGATCTCGTTCTTTCGGTCACTACCCATAGCTCATGACCATAGGTGAGGGTAGGAGCGTAGATCGACTGGTAAATTGAGAGCTTTGCCTTACGGCTCAGCTCCTTTTTCACCACGACAGACCAATGCAGATGCGGATGCCGCACCGATCTGCCTGTCGATCTCACGCTCCATTCTTCCCTCACTCGTGAACAAGACCCCGAGATACTTGAACTCCTCCACTTGGGGCAGAATTTCTCCCCCAACCCTGAGAGGGCACTCCACCCTTTTCCGGCTGAGGACCATGGTCTCGGATTTGGAGGTGCTGATTCTCATCCCAGCCGCTTCACACTCAGCTGCGAACCGATCCAGAGAGAGCTGATGATCACGGCCTGATGAAGCAAACAGGACAACATCATCTGCAAAAAGCAGTGACCCAATCCTGAGTCCACCAAACCGGACCCCTTCAACACCCTGGCTGCGCCTAGAAATTCTGTCCATAAAAGTTATGAACAGAATCGGTGACAAAGGGCAGCCCTGGCAGAGTCCAACTCTCACTGGAAACGGGCTCGACTTACTGCCGGCAATGCGGACCAGGCTCTGACACCGGTTGTACAGGGACCGAACAGCCCTTATCAGGGGGTCCGGTACCCCATACTCCCGGAGCACCCCCCACAGGATTCCCCAAGGGACACGGTCGAACGCCTTTTCCAAGTCCACAAAACACATGTAGACTGGTTGGGCAAACTCCCATGCACCCTCCAGGACTCTGCTAAGGGTGAAGAGCTGGTCCACTGTTCCGCGACCAGGACGATAACCACACTGTTCCTCCTGAATCTGAGGTTCGACTATCCGACGGACCCTCCTCTCCAGAACCCCCGAATAGACTTTTCCAGGGAGGCTGAGGAGTGTGATCCCTCTGTAGTTGGAACACACCCTCCGGTCCCCTTTTTTAAAGAAGGGGACCACCACCCTGGTCTGCCAATCCAGAGGCACTGTTCCCGATGTCCATGCGATGTTGCAGAGACGTGTCAACCAAGACAGTCCTACAACATCCAGAGCCTTAAGGAACTCCGGGCGTATCTCATCCACCCCCCGCGGCCCTGCCACCAAGGAGTTTTTTGACGACCTCGGTGACTTCAGTCCCAAAGATGGGAGAGCCCACCTCAGAGTCCCCAGGCTCTGCTTCCTCATTGGAAGACGTTAGTGGGATTGAGGAGGTCTTCGAAGTACTCCCCCCACCGACCCACAACGTCCCGAGTCGAGGTCAGCAGCGCACCTTCCCCACCATATATGGTGTTGACACTGCACCGCTTCCCCCTCCTGAGAGGCCGGACAGTGGACCAGAATCTCCTCGAAGCCGTCCGAAAGTCATTCTCCATGGCCTCTCCAAACTCCTCCCACGCCCGAGTTTTTGCCTCAGCAACAACCAAAGCCACATTCCGCTTGGCCTGCCGGTACCTATCAGCTGCCTCCAGAGACCCACAGGACAAAAAAGTCCTATAGGACTCCTTCTTCAGCTTGACAGCATCCCTCACCGCCGGTGTCCACCAACGGGTTCGGGGATTGCCGCCACGACAGGCACCGACCACCTTGCGGCCACAGCTCCGGTCAGCCGCCTCAACAATAGAGGCACAGAACATGGCCCATTCGGACTCAATGTCCCCCACCTCCCTCGGGACGTGGTTGAAATTCTGCCGGAAGTGGGATTTGAAGCTACTTCTGACAGGGGACTCTGCCAGCCGTTCCCAGCAGACCCTCACAACACGTTTGGGCCTACCAGGTCTGACCGGCATCTTCCCCCACCATCGAAGCCAACTCACTACCAGGTGGTGATCAGTTGACAGCTCCGCCCCTCTCTTCACCCGAGTGTCCAAGACATATGGCCGCAAGTCTGACGACATGACCACAAAGTCGATCATCAACCTGAGGCCTAGGGTGTCCTGGTGTCAAGTGCACATATGAACACCCTTATGCTTGAACATGGTGTTCGTTATGGACAATCCGTGACGAGCACAGAAGTCCAATAACAAAACACCGCTCGGGTTCAGATCGGGGGGGCCATTCCTCCCAATCACGCCCTTCCAGGTCTCACTGTCATTGCCCACGTGAGCATTGAAGTCTCCCAGTAAAACAAGGGAATCCCCAGAAGGTATGCCCTCTAGCACCCCCTCCAGAGACTCCAAAAAGGGTGGATACTCCAAACTGCCGTTCAGCGCATACACACAAACAACAGTCAGGACCCTTCCCCCCACCTGAAGGCGGAGGGAGGCCACCCTCTCGTCCACCGGGGTAAACCCCAATGCACAGGCTCCGAGTCGGGGGGCAATAAGTATGCCCACACCTGCTCGGCACCTCTCACCTGGGGCAACTCCAGAGTGGTAGAGAGTCCAACCCCTCTCAAGGAGTTTGGTTCCAGAGTCCAAGCTGTGCGTCGAGGTGAGTCCAATTATATCTAGCCGGAACCTCTCAACCTCGCGCACTAGCTCAGGCTCCTTCCCATTCAGAGAGGTGACATTCCACGTCCCAAGAGCCAGTTTCTGTAGCCGAGGATCAGACCGCCAAGGTTCCCGCCTTCGGCCACCACCCAACTCACACTGCACCCAACCTCCTTGGCCCCTCCCATAGGTGGTGAGCCCATGGGGAGGCATCATAATAAACGAACAACAAACAGCGGAGAAGCCATGGATTAAATAAAAAGGCTGCAGTTATCAGCAGGGAGATGTGAATACCGTGGTGAAGCAAAGAAGGGAATGAAGAGACCGGCGCGACGGACAGCCTTATATGGGCAGGCAGTCAATTACGTGGGAGGCGTGGGGATGGGGGACACAATATAGGCAGGCAGCCAACTACGTGGGAGGTGTGGTGATGGGGGACGCAACGCCGCCTCACACGGCGACCGAGCTGCAGGCTATGGACTTATATATGTAGGTAAGTAGGATTCAATTATGACCGTTAAGCGTAGAATTTCGAAATGAAACCTGCTTAACTTTTGTAAGTAACCTGTAAGGAATAAGCCTGCCAAATTTCAGCCTTCTACCTACACAGGAAGATGGAGAATTAGTGATGATTGAGTGAGTGAGTCAGTCAGTCAGTGAGGGCTTTGCCTTTTATTAGTATAGACGTAATGCCTACTTTAGAAATAATTTCCAATATATACAGAAATGTGATGAGTAGTGTTGATCGTCAAATTTCATCAAAGCATGTTTTTGCAGTGAATATACATCATTCACAATTAACCTTGCTTACCAAATATTTTCCAGAAATTCGCTGTTCGCCTGGCTTAGGCAAACATTGTTTTCAGAGCATCTCATGATACTTTGCGAGGCCAGTGTAACATTACAGAAATGTATGAGCCACTGTCACTCTGCTTGAGGTGTGCGTGATGTAACGATCCACTCAGTGCTCCAGCATTCCACACATCATGCATTAAAAAAAAAAATTAACAAGTACATTAGCTGACCATAATGAGAATATTATGAGTAAATACATCAATTTGCGTGCGGGTTATGTTCTGGCATGTGGGATACAATTCAATATTGGCGTATCTCAGCAATTACAGGGGAGAGGTCAAATATTTAAGTAAACATCCTTGTTTTTCAAAATTGTCATTATCATAGAGTGGGCCTAGCCAAAGTTCTTTGCAATAACATTCACTGCTTTACCACTTTTATATTGTTTGATAGCTTTTAAGTTTGTGTATTGACTACCTGTGGCAGGTATAAGCCTCTGCAGAGGGGAGCTGTGTGGTGTGAAAACTCGCAAGGACAGCAGTTCCCCTTGAAGAAGAAGAAGAAGAGGAGGATGAGTGGTGAACTGACACACCAACATAAGCAGCTGTTTAATGGTCCTTTAAAGAACCGTTTATTGTCTCACTACGAAAGAACCCTGATCAGCTGTTAACCTCGAGAAATGCCGCTAATCATCTTTGTCTTCAAGGGGGTCAGTGTCCTCACAAGTCTTGACACCACCTTCATTCCTTTGCCAACATGACAACCATATTCATCACACTTCTTTTAAAGCTTTAGCTATACAGAAAAATGGCTATCATTCCTATATGGCTCATATGATATTTTTGGTAAACCCCTTAAATTAAAGCTGGAAGTCTACATTTTAATCACGTAATGATTGCTTTATTTCAAATCTAAAATTATGAAAATTGTGTCACTGTCCAAATACTTATGGACCTGATTGTGTCTGTAACATATCTGTTTATCAAAGCTATTAAATACATTTATGTATAACATGTTAGATATGTACTGTACCTTTTATATGTCTGGAACTATAATTGATTTTATTTTTAATACACGTGGTACATTAGGGTAGAAATAAGGTAAGATGCCAGCTACAGACCACAGAAATAAGCATGATTGGACATTACTAGATAACATGTACATTGATGGATACATGTACCACTACCAGATAACACAGAAAACACAGGACGCGCTGTGAAACATATAAATCATAGATTGATTACTATTTATTTAGAAAATATACACATTTTATATAAAACATATATACATCTATTGTGACAGATAGAGGCTCTCTCGACCCCTTGAACCCTCAGACCACTCGTGAGACACCAGGTAAAAGTCCAATAATAAGATTTATTATAATAATAAAGTGCACAAAGCATGCTCCTCTCCACAATTCTCAAATAAACCAATCACAATAACAATCCTCCAAACTCCCGGACGCTTAGCCACCCTGCCTCCCAACTCAGCTCAATTGTCTGGGATTTCCCACAGTCCTTTATAGTCCTCGACCCAGAAGTGTTTCTGAGCCCTCAGTCCATGTGATTATCCAGCACTTCCGTGTCATGTAAAAACTTCTCTTTTTCTTCAGCCCGGAAGTAGATAATTTCTTCCGTTCCCGTGACTTGGAAATACTTCCGGGCTATATGGGAAATTTAAATCCCTGGGCCTCCCTGCAGCGATTCCTGGCGGCCCCCTTGGTATCCAGCAGGGCTGTACATTATAAGTCCACGGTCCATAATTCCCTGCTGGCATTCGGGGCACCTCTATGCTGCAAGGAGGGCTCCATCTAGCAGCCTGGGAGTATTGGCCATGATGAATGGCCGGCCATATACCACAATGTGAAATATATTTATTATTATTTACAAGGAGTTTCTGCACAGATGTATCGTTTTCTGTTAGGCTTTTGTTATCCACTAAGTGAATTTCTGCTATTAGTTATTCTGGGATTCATGGTGTGGATGGGAGGAGAAATGGGATAGGAGTTATTCTGAAGGAACAGTATGTCAAGAGTGTTTTGGAGGTGAAAAGAGTGTCAGGCAGAGTAATGATTATGAAGCTGGAAATTGGAGGTGTGATGATGAATGCTGTTAGTGCATATGCATCGCAAGTTGGGTGTGCAATGGGTGTGAAAGAAGATTTTTGGAGTGAGTTGGATGAAGTGATGAACAGTGTACCCAAGGGATAGAAAGTGGTGATTGGAGCAGATTTCAATGGGCATGATGGTGAAGGGAACAGAGGAGACAAGGATGTGATGGGTAGGTATGGTGTCAAAGAGAGGAATGAAGGTGGTCAGTGGATAGTGGATTTTGCCAAAAGGATGTACATAGCGGTGGTAAATATGTATTTGAAGAAGAGGGAGGAACATTGGGTGACGTAGAAGAGTGGAGGAAAATGCACACAGGTAGATTATATACTATGCAGAAGAGTCAATCTGAAGGAGATTGAAGACTTTGGTGGCAGGGGAAAGTGTAATTAAGCAGCACAGGAAGGTGGTCTGTAGGATGACGTTGGAGATCAAGAAGAGGAAGAGAGTGAGGGCAGAGCCAAGGATCAAATGGTGGAAGTTGAAAAAGGAAGACTGCAAGGTTGAGTTTAGGGAGGAGGTAAGACAAGCACTGGGTGGCAGTGAAGAGTTACCAGACAGCTGGGAAACTACAGCAAATGTAGTAAGGGTGACAGCAAGAAGGGTTCTTGGCGTGACATCTGGAAAAAGGAAAAGTAAACCTGGTGGTTGAATGAGGAAATACAGGAGAGAAAAGAGAGGAAGAGGATGGCAAGGAAGAAGTGGGATAGTCAGAGAGATGCAGAAAGTAGACAAGAGTACAAGGAGATAAGGCTCAAGGTGAAGAGAGAGGTGGTGAAGGCTAAAGAAAAGGCGTATGATGAGTTGTATGAGAGGCTGGACGCTAAGGAGGGAGAAAAGGACCTGTACCGATTGGCTAGACAGAGGGACCGAGCTGGGAAAGATGTGCAGCAGGTTAGGGTGATAAAGGATAAAGATGGAAGCATACTCACAAGTGAGGAGAGTGTGTTGAGCAGATGGAAAGAGTACTTTGAGAGGCTGATGAATGAAGAGAACGAGAGAGAGAAGAGGCTGGATGACATGGAGATAGTGAATCAGGAAGTGCAACGGATTAGCAAGGAGGAAGTAAGGACAGCTTTGAATAGGATGAAAAATGGAAAGGCCGTTGGTCCAAATGACATACCTGTGGAAGCATGTAGGTGTCTAGTAGAGATGGCAGTGGAGTTTTTAACCAGATTGTTTAATAGAATCTTGGAAAGTGAAAGGATGCCTGAGGAGTGCAGAAGAAGTGTACTGTTGCCGATATTTAATTATAAGGGGGATGTGCAGGACTGCAGTAACTACAGGGGAATAAAATTGATGAGCCACAGCATGAAGTTATGGGAAAGAGTAGTGGTAGTTAAGTTAAGAAGTGAAGTGATGATTAGTGAGTAGCAGTATGGTTTCATGCCAAGAAAGAGCACCACAGATGCAATGTTTGCTCTGAGGATGTTCATGGAGAAGTTTAGGGTAGGCCAGAAGGAGTTGCATTGTGTCTTTGTGGACCTGGAGAAAACATATGACAGTGTGCCTTGAGGGGAGCTGTGGTATTTTATGAGGACGTCGGAAGTGGCAGAGAAGTACGTTAGAGTTGTACAGGATATGTACGAGGGAAGTGTGACAGTGGTGAGGTCTGCAGTAGGAGTGACGGTTGCAGACGAGATTAGATAGGAGTCCCCGTGGACTATGATGTTTGCTGATGACATTGTGATCTGTAGCGATAGTATGGAGCAGGTTGAGGAGACCCTGGAGAGGTGGAGATATGCTCTAGAGAGGAGAGGAATGAAGGTCAGTAGGAGCAAGACAGAATACCTGTGTATAAAGGAGAGGGAGGTCAGTGGAATGGTGAGGATGCAGGGAGTAAATTTGGCGAAGGTGGATGAGTTTAAATACTTGGGATCAACAGTACAGAGTAATGGGGATTGTGGAAGAGAGGTGAAAAAGAGAGTGCAGGCAGGGTGGAATGGGTGGTGAAGAGTGTCAGGAGTAATTTGTGATAGACGGGAATCAGCAAGAAAGGGAAGGTCTACAGGATGGTAGTGAGACCAGCTATGTTATATGGGTTGGAGACGGTGGCACTGACCAGAAAGCAGGAGACAGAGCTGGAGGTGACAGAGTTAAAGATGCTAAGATTTGCATTGGGTGTGACAAGGATGGATAGGATTAGAAATGAGTACATTAGAGGGTCAGCTCAAGTTGGACGGTTGGGAGACAAAGTCAGAGAGGCGAGATTGTGTTGAGATGCTGGGTATATTGGGAGAAGGATGCTAAGGTTAGAGCTGCCAAGGAAGAGGAAAAGAGGAAGGCCTAAGCAAAGGTTTATGGATGTGGTGAGAGAGGACATGCAGGTGATGGGTGTAACAGAACAAGTTACAGAGGACAGAAAGATATGGAAGAAGATGATCTGCTGTGGCAACCCCTAACGGGAGCAGCCAAAAGAAGAAGAAGATTGTTTATTAGTTTAAGGCATCTGATTGTAATTAACCTGTAACAATATAATGGTCCATGGAATGGCCCAACTATTCCAAATACCATAGCTGCTTTAGCGTTGTTACTCTCACTGCACCTTCTTCTTTCAACTGCTTCCGTTAAAGGGTTGCCACAGCGGATCATCTGTTTCCATATTATTCTCACTGCACCACTCAAAGTATTTATCCCACTGTATCTGAGTGTGGAATCACAGCTCTACAACAGCTGATCGGAAAGAGAATTATCTGTATACAGCATCTAGCACTCTCTGCCTCAGCCATGCTGTCTATTTGAACTGCTCCCATACAGCAAATGCTTCAGAGCCTTTCCTGTATGGACCTTGCGGTTTAGAAACAGTTTCATCCCAAGAATGATAAATGCAATCAATCAGTCCATCAAGTGCTCCTTGTAGAAGTGTTTGTACTTATACTGTAAGTACAATTACCTCACTGTAAACTTGCAATACACTTTATAATATTGCACAACCTAAGCCACTTTTGCGAGTATTTACATATGATGATATCATTTTATGTTGAAATGCAGCAAAATGTTTATTACATTATACAGATAAAATTTTTACATCATTTAAATAATCTATATTGTTAATAATTAAACATTTGAGGACGTTTTGTTGCAGCGCTAACAAGGAGCTGGTGCCCCGTTCAGTGATTGTTTCTGCCTCGCGCTGTATTTTTGCCTGGGCTGGCTCGACACTGTATGGATAGATGGACAGAATAATTAAACATGTACTACGAAGATATTTCAATGTTCCTTAAATATTTTGGAGAATCTGCGTTCTAAGCTTACAGGTGTCTTAATGTCTATTACAGAGCTGATTGTGTGGTGATTGGGTACTTGGAGAAAGAAAAGAAAGGACAGGAATTGGGGGTTAGTATGTTTGAAAGAGACAGTACTGCTGCAATAAATTATTTCATCGAAGGTCGTGCATGGCAAAGCAAGCATCTTGCGTGAGGCTGGAACAATTTGTGGACGGGGCGCCAGCTCATCACTATCACTGCACCACCGTGTTCTCATGCTTAAAAACATGCTTTAACTCCTGTCATCATGAAAATGATATCAAGTATACGTCTGTAAGCTGTAATATCACGAATGTAATGGATTCTGTGTCCTGTCAGAGGAAGAGAAAGCCAGTTAAGAAGTACCTAGTGATTCACACACAGAGTGCGTATAAAAGAAAATGCTATATATAAAACAAAGCATTTAACATGATACTTTAGTTACGATGGTATTTGAGAAACTAGTAAATTAAACGATTTTAAGACAAAGTTTATGATGTTCTACTTTAGTGACAAAATAAACTACGTGATTAAAGTGGAAATTTCAAGAATAAAGTGGAAATGTAGAGCTTTTTTCCACACTGTGTCCCTATTTTTTTTTCTTTTCTCTGTACCCTAATAAGCTTTCATATGACACTGAGACAGTGTGCTACAACTCGCCTTTTCACGGCGACATTTAATATCTGACAACTTCTTTTTTATTTCAGGCACTGTGCGACTTTGTGAACTTGAGCTACTGAGTTTTTCTGACATACTATGTCACTCGATCAACTTCCTTTTGTTGTTAATACCACTGTTTAAACCAACAAATAGTACGTTTGTCCTTGCCTCCACTTGGTATTCACTGAAATTCTTCTATTTTCCTCTGTGCTTTTGCCATTGCCTTTTCACAGAACTCTGAGCTTAAGGGCTATTTATATTGATTTGCATATTCAAAGAGGTGTAATTCTGGGAGGAGTTGGAGAGTGGCAGCAGGCACGTGCATGTGCGTTACTTTTCACTCTGACCGGGATTTATGGAGCGGAAGAAAGTGGAAGTTGGCGTATGCACAGGTTTATGCACCTAGATTTTCTTGTGCGTAGCACATTTCCACCTTTGTCCATATGCCATGCTTTAGTGTGAATAATACGCACGCGTTATGCATGAGGCCCCTGGGCATCGACATAAATCGATGAATATACACAAGCCTGGTCTGCAGCAGAATTAAAATCTTGCAGTACTTCCTTATATTTCCTGCTTTGTGTCCCAGTAAGTAGAAATTATTGTCAGTACAATAATAATCCAATTACCTTTGAATCACTCAGAATATGGAACCAATGTAGGAAGCACTTCATGGCAGAGAAGCATTTTTTACCCTCTCAAACCTACACAATATTTAATGTTTGGAAAATGTCCAGGATTAAAACACTTAGGGGAATAAAATGTCTTTGCATTCTACAATTACACTTCAAATTTAACCTCTCATCAACACAAATTTTCTACTTTTCAAATTACAAATTTTGCTAAATGCAACCTGCCCAGTTTTCCTCACCTCCTACCTATTTCTGTTCCAGAAAAAAATATTCATTAGCCCTGAAGACTCATACAGCATCTCTATAATATATAAAAACTTTTTAAAGTCCATTCCTTTCAAAGATCCCAGGGTACGGTGGGGAAAAGTGATTTCTCTTAATAGTTCAGAAAAGAAGTGAGAGGCAGCCATGCATAGAATACACTCTGGCTTCATTTGCGCAAAGTATTAAATTATTCAATTGAAAATCTTTTATCGAATGCATTTATCTCGTTTGAAATTGTCCAAAATGTATCCAGGGCAAGATTCAGACTATGAATGTTGCAGTCTAGCTCTGGCCTCACTGGACCACATGTTTTGGGCATGTACCAAATTAACATTAGTTTGGACAAAATGTTTTGACTGCCTATCAGGCAGCTTTAGTGTCACAATCACCCCTAACCCATTAACAGCTGTGTTTGGTGTACTCCCAGGTGGGCTTAAAATGGAGAGGGACAAACAAAGTCTTTACCTTTACCGCACTACTAACATGTAGACTTACCTTTGTTTACTGGAAGAATTCCACCCAACCACTTTTAAGTCAGGGGATGTCCTATACTATTTGAAATTAGAAAAAATAAAATTCTCGCTTACAGAATCTGTTCAAATCTTTTTAAAAAATATAGCAGAATCTAATCAATAACATTGTAGAATAAACTTCTATAATCAGGAAAAGGATACTTTTCCTTCCTTGCTGCTTTTAAAGATTTGCTCTGATTGTTGGCTCACCTGTCTTTCCCTTTCTCCTTCTGGGGTTGGGTGGGGGTGGGGTTGAATTTTGGCTTGTTAAGGTTGACTTGACTGTACGGAATGGTATTTGCTTCAAATTAAAATCAATAAAAAATATTAAACAAAAAAAAAAATTGAACTTAATGAGTGCTGCTACAGGTAGCCAATGTACAACAACAACAACAATACTTATTTATATAGCACATTTTCATATACATGCTTTAGCTCAAAGTGCTTTACAGGATGAAGAAAGAGAAAAAAGACAAAATTTAAAAATAAAATTAGGCAGTATTAATTAACATTGAATAAAAGTAAGGTCTGAAGGCCAAGGAGGACAGAAAAAACAGAAAAGTAAAAGTAGGGGTTAGTATGGATTTCGGAGCCACCATGAATAATATTGATAATTAAATGCATATATAGAATAGCAGGATTATACTAAAATTAAGCTATGAGAAAGCCATGTTAAAATAATGAGTTTTTAGCAGTTTTGTAAAATGTTCCACTGTATTAGCCTGGCAAATTTCTATTGGTAAGCTATTCCACATTTTAGGTGCATAACTGCAGAAGGCTGCCTCACCACTTCTTTTAAGTTTAGCTCTTGGAATTATAAGCAGACACTCATTTGAAGATCTAAGGTTATGATTTTGAGTGTAAGGGGAAAGACATTATAAAATATAGGATGGAGTGAGATTATTTAAGGCTTTGTAAACCATAAGCAGCATTTTAAAGTCAATTCTAAATGGCACAGGTAACCAATGTAGTGACATCAGAACTGGAAAGATGTGCTTGGATTTTCTTTTCCTAGTTAAGATTCTAGCAGCTGCATTATGCACTAGTTGCAATGTATTGATGTCTTTTTGGGTAGTCCTGAGAGGAGTGCATTACAGTAATCTATCCGACTGAAAACAAAAGCGTGAACTAATTTCACAGCATCTTGCAAAGTTATAAGAGGTCTAACTTTTGCTGTATTTCTTAAGTGAAAAAATGCTGTCCTAAAAAAATGCTGACTTTTAATCCTAATGGATCAAGTTTATTTCTAATACCCTCATTATCTCCATTTTTGCCAATCACTAAAATTTCTGTTTTCTCCTTATTTAGTTTGAAAAAATTATAACTCATCCATTCAGAAAAACAAATAAAACATTATGTCAGTGAACCAAGAGACTCATCAGGCGCTATTGATAAATACAGTTGTGTGTCTTCAGCATAGCTGTGGTAGCTTACATTATGCCTTGAGATAATCTGACCTAATGGAAGCATGTAAATCGAAAAGAGCAGTGGACCCAAGATAGATCCATGTGGAGCACCATATAGAATATCATATTTTTTTGAAGTATAATTACCATAACTAACAAAGAATTTTCTACCTGCCAGGTAGGACACAAACCAATTTAAGACACTGCCAGATAGGCCCACCCATTGACTAAGGCGATTTCTAAGAATATTGTGATCAATGGTATGAAATGCGGCACTCAGATCTAAGAGGATGAGAACAGATAAACAGCCTTTGTCTGCATTTACCCACAAGTCATTTACTACTTTAATGAGTGCAGTTTCTGTACTGTGATTTGTTCTGAAACCCGACTGAAACTTATCAAGAATAGCATGTTTATTGAGGTGATCATTAAGCTGCATAATGACTGCCTTTTATAGGATTTTACTTAAGAAAGGCAGGTTACAAATAGGTCTAAAATTTTCAAAAACAGAGGAGTCAAGATTATTTGTCTTGAGCAGGGGTTTACCTACAGCAGTCTTAAGACAGTCTGGGAAGACCACCGTATCTAATGATGAGTTTACTATGTCAAGAATACTATCAATTAGCATGCCGGATACTTCTTTGAAAAAAATTGTTGGTATTGGGTCAAGGATGCAGGTGGATGGGTCTCAGTTGAGAAATTATTTTATATAAATCAGGTAAATCTATCCCAGTGAAAGAATTTAATTTGTTTAAAATGGAGTACCAGGGTTTAAGAGGATCAGTATTAGAGAGATGTACTATATTATTTCTAATATCATTAATTTTGTGATTAAAAAATATAGCAGAAGTTTCATTGGAAGTTTTTTGGAGGCATTCCATTGAGTGACCTGGATTTAGCAGACAATAAATTGTAGGAAATAAGACTCTGGGATTACTAGCATTGTTATTTATAATTCTAGAGAAATAGCACCACCTCTCAAGACTGACTATGTTGTTGTATTCTGTTATTTTAGCCTTCAGTATCTCATAGTGGATAATCAGTTTAGTTTTTATCCATTTACAATCAGCTCTCTGGCATGTTCTCTTTAGATCAGACACAATTTTTGGTCTTCCATGGTGTAACAGTGACAGAGGATTTTTAACTGTCTTTTCAGGAGCGGCTATGTCAGCGGCAGCTCTCACTTTAATATTAAAACTTTCCACCTTACTATTTACATTATCCTCACTATTGTAGTAAGCACTATAAATGGACTGGTTGCTTACAATGGTTTTAAAATTTGAAGCTGCAGATGAATCAAAGAAGTGTTTTTTAACAATATGCTTCTTGTTAATTTTTTCTATCATTATTTCTATATTAATTATGTAGCACCCTGAAGAGACGATTAACATGTGCCCATCTTGGCTGATTGAATGGACACTGCATTTTAACCACCTATATTGGCTTGATGACACAAGCGGGCACTCTAGCTAGTAATGAGTTGCAGGTATACAAACATAATTAGACCAAAACCTGAATCAGACATTGTATTATTTCTCAGTCAAGTAAGGTCTGATTTTGGGTGGCTGTTATACAGAGTGAATCTACAGGAATGAGAGACAGATGAAATGTATCACAAATGAGAAAGACAGCTGATCATCAATCACCACCCCATGGTTGTGTACTATCTTGGCAAGTGTTACTGACAGTGAGTCGAGCTGTACAGAGATGGGGAGTTGAACAGAATGGCTGGGCAGGATAACAAGAAGCTCTCTCTTTGGCAGGTTGAACTGTCGATGGTCCTTCATCAAGGTTAAAATATCAGTAAGATATGCAGAGACTCTAGCCGATAACCATGTTGTCTTTAGAAGGGAACAGTTTAGTTGTGTATCATCTGCATAAAACTGATATTAGAAACTACGGGATTGGATGATCCGGCCAGGTCAGGTGGTGTCCTTTTTCTTGCTTGTCCCTGCACAAGAAGTAGTACCTGCACTATCTAAGATCTGCATTATTTAGGAAATACATATAAATAAAATATTTTTCTGCTACTTACAGAGGTATTAAAAAAAAACTGAATCACTTGTGCTTTTAGCAGAATTAACTACTGTGATGCCTTACTATCAGTAAGTACATAACTGTCAGTTAATGAACTGTAGTTCTAAAATAGTATAAAAATATAATATAATAATATGTAATTAGAATGTATAAAAATGTAGATAAAGTACTTAAGTTACCTCACAGTCTTCTAGTTTATCTTATCAGTGGTACATTCTTTGGTTACACTTATACTGTAATTACACATTGTAATCGTGTTGTCCATTTTAAATTTTTTAAAAATACATAAAACTACTGTAGAATGTAGATTTTTCAATGAAGGACCCTTACTTTGACTCTCTTCAATGAACTATTTGTTGATGTAAGAGATACTTCTTTACTCTTACCATTTAAAAATGGCTGGAGATACATTTCTTTAGCATACCTCCTGCTTCAAAAGATGATGCAATGCTGTATACCTGATATGAATTTTTGTCATACTGTACTTTTGGATACACTGAAATTGCTGTAGCCAGCAAGGTTGTGTGTTTCATTCTTTTGTGGAACCAGTAAAGGCACTTAGAACAATTGTTATATCGACTAACGGTTTCCTCGTAGCCTTTGATTAAAACACTGGAGTGTATGGGTGACAAAGAAATTGCTTGGAACATAACCTGTGTAACATTATTTGATCATTAATCGCAGACAACGGCTTGCACTGAAGTACATAGAATGATAGGAGGTTGGGGGTTAGGGGCAAGAAGATTATGCTTGATCAAAGTCAGCTGGATTGATTACGTCTCTCCTTATAATGATATTCCACTTAACGTTTCTTTCTATATAATAGTTTTAATTTTCTTTTTTTAATCAAGAGGCAGCACCCTACAAATAAGCTTTTCTTTCCAGAAGCTTATAAGGCTTGTGGTATTTTTAACTGTTCTGCTTGTTCCCTGGCTTAGATAGGTAGGTAGATAGATAGATACATAGATCTTTATTTGTCCCCAGGGGATGGAGGGAACTTGGCTTTTCTACAAAAGCTCATTAAATAAATAAATATACAAACATACATACACACAATTGTCTCAGCCCACAACAGAATGATTAAAAAGAAAGAAAACTTCTGAATTGGCAAGGCAATGCTGAAGCAGTTTGATTGGCTCAAGACACCACAACATAGAAAATCACACTGGTTATTACAGAAATGTAGAATATTTGAAGGATGTCACTACCCACATTAATGGAACACAGTCTAATAAGAAGAAAGAGTCTGCTCTGCACTTTGTTATGTAGTTCCACTGTGTTATGAGACCAGTCCAGCCTGTCATTGATATGGACCATCAAGTACATGTAGCAATGCATCACTTCTACATCCACTCCCTGAATAGTGACCAAGGGAAAGTCACAAATTGGCTCCTCAATTTTGCTGATGTTAAGTTGCAGACAAATATTTCTGCATCAAGAAACAAATTTCTCCTCCTGACTCCTAAACTGTGTCTCATCCTTCTTATGAACACACCCTATAAGTGCAGAATCATCTGAGATGTGCAGAGTGAAGAGAAAAGGAGATGGTTTTATTTCCTTGTAGTGCTCCAGTGTTGTTCACATCCATATCAGAGACAATCTTTGTCTGATAGGCAGAGTGCAGTGGGTCCAGGTAGTCTACCACACACTGACTTATATAGTCCAGAACCAACCTCTCAAAGCTCTTCATGATGTGAGACATACGTGCCACTGGCCTGTAGTCGTTAGGTGAAGAGGCACTGGGTTTTTTTAGAACAGGAGCAATGCAGGATATTTTCCACAGCAGTGGCACCTTCTGGAGCCTAATGGACAGTTTGAACAGGTGACAGAGGACATTGCAAAGTTGGCCAGCACAGGTCTTAAGAACTTAAGGATTGACATCATCTGGTTGTATGTTTTTTTTTTCTGTGTTTAACTTCCTTAGTTGCCTCCTCATTTGGCCTTCAGTTATGGACAGTCTATACTGATAGTCAGAGGCAGACATTTATCACTGGCCATTCCATTTACATGGTAGGAGAAGTTGATGTATTGGAGATGGTCATTGGAGGAAGGTGTGGCAGTGGGAGGAAAAAAATCTGTTAAAACATCAGTTTAGTGTGTTAGCTTTATCTACATCCCCTTCTAGCAATTGAGCTTGTAGTATGTTTGTTTTGTTTGTTTTGATTTTCAATGCTTATTTTTATGTGTTTTCAGGTAGATTTTGTTGTTACTGTTAATTTACATATAATTTAGTAATTATGTACTGTGCATATGTATCTCTTGAATACATTTCCTTGTGTTTTGTGGGCTGTTATCTGAGGTAAATACAAAATGATGTGACTGCTGAGTGACCAATCTCAGCCTTTATATTTAGATTGGGAAGATGATCCCTCAGAACATCATTGAACTCTTTCAGAAACTGATTGTGAATTGTAGTACTTCTCTTGCATTCTCTGGTTCTTTGTGGATTTTTGCCTTATCTTTGGTTATTGTATTCTAGATTTTAGATTGGATTTGTTAGCCTGGTGTTGCTTTTTTAAGCCAACTCTTTTTGCCTCACTTTTGCCTTTGTGTTTTGTTTTTCCAATTTTTCATTCTTCTTTTGTATAATTAGTAAATTCTTTCAGTTTTAAGAACATTATTTTGCATTCGTCCTTCAAGCCAGATGGTTTTCGGTTATCTAAAGGCTTTTAATATTTTGAGTGTTTTTGAACTTTAAAATTTTAACACTAGAATTACTAGAGCCTACGTGAAAACTCATAAATCCGGCTCACCTTAAATCCGTTCACACCTCTCCGTCAGCGTTTTTTGTCCTGTAAATGTGCCGATTAAGACAAGCAGCAAGCAGCCTGCTATTCCATTCCCCACCGTCGCAGGACGTTCACTAAGTTCTCCCAGCTTATGCCTTGTTTGATTATCTGGGAGTGAACCGCTGGAGTTTTAGAGTGGAAATAATAGATTGTTATTTGGAACACATGCATTTCATGTGTGTTCCATTTCTACAGTAATCTGTATTAACACATTTGTTAAAACAGAAACTTTTTCATATTTTAGTAATAAATGTTACAAAATGTAGGCTTAAATTATAGAATGTGTGAAGCCTGAAGTCCAAAGATCAAATAAACACTTTCACAAAAGGCGTGAGCTTATTCAGTGCAGCAGGATCAACACACATGTACTGTGCAAGGCATGCACAGGGCCACTGTGAAAAGAGGAGTGTTCATGGCTCATATTGCAGAGGAACTTTGCTGTCGCATCTTACTAGAAAAGGCGATGGAAAAAGAAAAGGAGGATGCAACATCAACAAACTTCTGTTCCAAGACAGCCGCTTCCCCAGGAAAGTAAACTGAGTTAGTGTCAAATGCCCTTTCAATGTAATAGAAACCACAGCATAGAGAAAAGTGTACGCATTGCAACAGGTACACATATCGTAAATGTAGGAAGGACGGTTCTTGCAACACGGAGAAAAAAAGAAAGAGACAAATATATGGTACATTGGGTATAAATTTATGGTACTTGTAAAAGTTAGCTTTTTTCAGTTTTATTCTCTCAATCATGATCACGTTCTCACACCCCCCCAAACCTCCTGATCTGACTCTAAGTAACAGCAGCAGCGTAAATTCACACCCGATCTGATGCTGTTTGTTATTAAATAATATTGCATTAGTGCAATGAAGTTTTCTGATTGGTACTATTCAGGTCATAAAATGATTTCTTTAAAATGTCACATATACAGTAATCCCTCCTCGATCGCGGGGGTTGCGTTCCAGACCCCCCCGCGATAGGTGAAAATCCGCGAAGTAGAAACCATATGTTTGTATGGTTATTTTTATATATTTTAAGCCCTTATAAACTCGCCCACACTGTTTATAAATATTCCCCGCAGAGCTATACAGCATAATCCCTTTGTATTCTCTTAGATATTAGGTAAGATTCTTTGAAATTATGTATATAAACACACTGTTTATATACAGTAAAACCTAAATATTATTTTAAAGATATTGAGTGTCTCCGATATCACATATGTTACAGCCATTACGATAGACAGGCCACCAGCAATAAATACGTACAATGCAAGAAAAATAGTATACAGTAAATGTGTGTACAGTGACACTAAACGTACGTACATGTACTAAGCACTGTAAGAAGAAAATCAATTATGGTTACTCATCAACAATGACACGATGACTTGTCCGATAACAATGAATTTAATTTTACTGCACAACAAATGAGAGCGTTACAGCCCTTGTAAAGGAGCCACTTCAGGCGATTGTGTAGCACTGCCTTTGTTCTTCTTCTGGCAGTCATCAATCCAAATCCCTAAAGCAGATTCCATCCAGACTACTGCCTTATTACATCCACTTACAACTCGTTTTGCACCCTGGTTAAAAGGACACTGCGGCCGTAGATCTTATATTTCTTTCCTACTTTTTAAATAAAAAGAATCGTAGCCTTCAACAAATCCAAAACGTTTACCTTTTCGGCAATCGTTAACATCTTCTTCTTGCGCTTGGGCACGGCCCCTGAAGCAGTAGCAGATTGCTTTGGAGCCATAATGAAGGGCTTGACTATGCACAAAGATAAACACAAAAGAGCACAACTCTTTACACAGTGAAACACGTTGATGCTGAATGAGCGAGATGAGACTTCCTGGTTAACACTGCATTCAGCACGCAGGAACTCAACTGCGTGCTCTGATTGGTTAGCTACTCAGTCAGGAGAACTTAACTGCATGCTCTGATTGGTTAGCTTCTCGGCCATCCGCCAATAGCGTCCCTTGTATGAAATCAACTGGGCAAACAAACTGAGGAAGCATGTACAGGAAGTAAAAAGACACATTGTCCGCAGAACCCGCGAAGCAGCGAAAAATCCGCGTTATATATTTATTTATGCTTTCATATAAAATCTGCGATAGAGTGAAGCCGCGAAAGTCGAAGTGCGATATAGCGAGGGATTACTGTATTGTCTTTCTTTCAGGTGTGTAATAGAAACCACAGCATAGAGAGAAGTATGCACATTGCAACAGGTACACATGTTGTAAATGTAGGAAAGACGGTCCTTGCGTGTGTAAACTGTTAACATTTGAATTTGATGATTGCATATAGTGCTGAACTGACCTCATAAAAGGTCATAAAATGAATAATTCCAAATATTATTATACCTACGCCTCTATTTTTTTTTTTGACATCATAAACTATAAGGTGCACACTAATTCTGCGTGAGCAGGAATACTCAATAAAACTGAATAAAAAAAATCAAGTGACGGTGAGATACGAAGAAGGCAGATTAACCAACATTTGTGTGTCATCTTTTATCCCTCCAGATCAGAGACTGTCCAGTTCCATTGCCTCAAAATGCCACTTACATCTACAGTTACTCCCAGTTTCAAATAAAAACTAAAAGCATCAGATCCCTAGGGCGGTAGTATATTTCATGATTGTGAAGTGAAGTGAAAAAAAATAGTAGAGTACTATAAATGTACACGGTCTGTTACAGATGCAAACCAAATGTATATGTGTACTGTATAATATTAACAATAAGAGCAGCTCACTACTGAAAATGGCAAATATAGGGGGCAGTGGGGATCGAACCGGGGACTCTTGATTACAAGTCAGCAAACCTTTCCGCTACACCACAGAAGCTGTTGTATCATCCTTGAACCCTTTGTGAAAGTGTTTATTTGATCTTTGGACTTCAGGATTCACACATTCTATAGTTTATGCCTACATTTTGCAACATTTATTACTAAAATATGAAAAAGTTTCTGTTTTAACAATGTGTTTACGCAGATTACTGTAGAAACGGAACACACATGAAATGCATGTGTTCCAAATAACAATCTATTATTTCCACTCTAAAACTCCAGTGGTTCACTCCCAGATAATCAAACAAGGCATGAGCTGGGAGAACTTAGTGAACATCCTGCGATGGTGGGGGATGGAATAGCAGGCTGCTTGTTGCTTGTCTTAATCGGCACATTTACAGGACAAAAGACGCTGATGGAGAGGTGTGAACGGATTTAAGGTGAGACAGATTTACGAGTTTTCTCATAGGCTCTGGTAATTCTAGTGTTAAGCCTTATTTTAAGCAAGTACAGGTCTTGCAGCCTGGGTTTGTTTGGGGTCAGTTTTCCTTCTACTAGAGAGTAGTTATGTACAGTGAAAAGAGTACTACATATAAGAAGACATATAAAATACAGGAGTTTTTAAGTAAGAAATGTTAGCTCCTTTATTACTAACAGCATTGATAGAGATAAAACAAAATTCTACCTCATACCTCATACTTTTCGTTAAGGTTTAATTACCATTTTGCCAAGGAAAAGTAAGGATTTACTAGAATGTGCATCATGCAGACCAATTTCACTGTTGGATAATGATGTTAACATATTGTCAAAAACTTTAGCAAGAACAATTGATAAATCACTTCCTTCTGTAATAGCATAGGACCAAACTGGATTCATTAAAGGCAGACACTTAGCTTGAAACCTTCGGCATCTGTTCAATGTAATATACTTATTCACAGAATCTAACACACCAGAGATCTTATTATCTTTGGATTCAGAAAAAGCCTTTGACAGAGTTGAGTGAGGGTATTTTTTCACCACATTGCACAAATTCAGATTTAGCCCAAACATATCTGCATAGATAAAATAACTTTATACCAATCCATGAATTTCGATTACTTCAAACTAGAACATGTTACTGGACAAGGTGCTCTCTATGACAATTGAGCCACTGGCTATTAATTTACAAAATACATTAATGACAAAGGGATAATCAGAGAAGAACTTGAACAGAAAGAATAAATATACAGTTTTTGTGAAACTTATATATATATAAATTTTAGGCCTTAACACATTAGCAGAATCTGAAAAGTGTGCTTTTTCCCATGAATTCTCTAGCACACCAAATTAGACTGGACAACTATCTTTAAATTTTGTCAACACAGTTTAAATATCTAGGGATAAACATCACAAATTAATATTTTTTAAATAAATAGTTTATTTGAAATCTCCATTCCTCCATCACAGGTCTCCTTGTATGTGAGTCAGAGCTAGAACATGAACAGCAAGCTTCTGATCCCAGCAGAACTAGTGACACATTATGAAATCATTGAAAGATGAATCGGCATCAAAAGACTCAAAGTAAAAGGTGCATTGTAGTTTAATCTAATAAAACATATATATATATATATATATATATATATATATATATATATATATAAACGGATTTACTGATAGGCTATGAATTACAATTCAGTCTTTCAAATCTGTATCTATGATCTGTGCATGTATTTATCAAGCAGCTCAGTGTAGGATGAAGTCCCAACTGGTTCAAAACTTTCAGAGTGACATAAATTTGGTCTGACCATTAGAAGTACTATAGGAGTAAAAATATTTAATAATCTTTCTAATTTAGGAAACTACCCCTAAATTCACCAGTATTTAGGAGCACTTACAAGCTGTAGTAACTTACTAGGAGCTGCGAGAAGATGGTATTCAGGCAGAGATTGACCAAGAAAGTCAGAATATTCTCAAATACACGGGACAGCATTCAACTAATAAAAAGATGGTAGTTTGGCAGAGCTGGAATAATATCCATTACAAATCTTATACATTACCTGATTGCTGCATCTACACAGTTCTATTATTATTAAATTAAAGTGTTGGTAACATTATGTGTAAAAAGCATCTTTGCAGTTTTGCAATAGAGATGATTTGGGTTTGTCACAGCCAACCATTTTTGCAAATTCTGCACCAAATACTTTTGCAATGCATGAGGTAATACGCAGATTCATACATTACCTCAAAACACCAAATGAGGTAATATTAAAGCAAACTGTATTCATGCAAATAAACAAGCACATAAAGACTATTGTTTCAAGTGTGGATGAGCATGCATATGAGAATCAGAAGTGATATCACAATATCAATGGACAAGTGGCCATGGATGCAAACAGTACTGTAATGGATTGGGCTGGATGGGTAGCAGACATTCAAAGTCACACTGGTGAACTGAACTTCACATTCCACAAACTGCTGGAGCATTCGTGTTACAGTTTACAAGCCCCAGTAGTTTCGAGAAGGTAGGCGGAGGCTTTCGAGGCACTGGATTAATAAAACCTAGAAGATGATAAGGGGGGATCAGGAGAGAGGCACAGCATATCACAGGACACGAAAAGAGTAAACACGACTTACAACCATGGCAAGTTTCAGTATAACTGTACTTTAAGTCTTCCATGGCCATAACAGTGGGAAGATGATTCTTCTGAAAGTACCACAGTGGATCATTCATTGTTAAATAAACATGTATGTTATCAGGCTTTACTCTCATTCAGTGTTTGTGCCTTAGTCTTTCCATCTTGGTGCTCGTTATGGTGTTATTTTTGATATTGTTGTGATGTGGCAACAAGTACATGCAGCTTAGTGCAATATCCTACCTCATTATGTTTTCCTCCTTCTTCTTATAATGTTATTAGTATTAATATGTTTCTGGCGAAGCTGTAACTTTAGCATCAGAAAATTATAAATCATCATGATTTCCAAGGAAACTAAAAATGTCATTGTAGCAGCATTTGTAAAGTGTTTCCAAACTGTTGAAATGCAGCTACCGGACAAGCATTCCAGTACTAATATGACTCACATAAATAAAAAAACTCCACAGTCCAAGTGTCTTCTTTTCAAAGATTTTAGTGAAATTCAAAGCAAACAGTTCACACAAAAATAAGGGAAAAAAGTTTATAATACACACAAAAAAGGCTGAAAAATGGAAACTTAAGATATTCTGCTTGACGATTAAGTATCTAGGTTACATTTCTTAAGGTTTCTATATGTTATCTCATTCACTTCTTCAGTATAAATAAAATACATAATGACGAGAAAACTATGTGCCCTTAATGCCCATCTGTGTACAGTTTGTGTTTTCTTCTAGCTATCTAACTTCAATCTAAGGGCTATTCTATTGTCACACACAGCTAACATTACAAACATTCCATTCTCTTTAACAAATAGTTGGTTCAACTGAATCCTCCATTATCGATGTTAAGCTACATTACATTCAAGTTCAAAACTAAGCAAAATAAGGTAAATTTACCATTAACATCAACTTAAAGTATTTGGCTCTTATAGTCATTATAAATACCACTTACTTGGCTCCGGCTGCCATAAAATTGTGAAGTCACTAATTCTCAAATGTAAACTGTTACTCCTAGCTGGGAGTAAGAGTAGGATTCTTCATAAATGTTTCTCATGTTCTACTCCGAGGTAAGACAAATTTTAACCTACTGCGACCTTTAATGCAATTCCTAGGAGTAATTCTGAGATGCTTGATAAATGCAGGCACTGAACAGTTGTGAAAGGTCATAGATTTCATTAATATAAAATTGAGTTAGGACCTCTCTTCAAATATGCTTCAAATTAAATAATTACTTACAAGAATTCAGTATCATACAAGTATTAACAGATCTCATTATCATATAAGTAATACTTTATTTATACTTTTGCAACAATTATACAGTATATGTAATATGGAATGAATAATAAATTATATAGAAAAAGCATTACCAAAATTGAACCATATATTACAAATGTATTTTGGGTTACTGTTGAAAAGGTCAGTAATACATGCATTAGATGAATAGTTACAGAAAACCAAAAGTGGTCTGAAAATGCTTGCTCTTAGAACTACAGTATTTCCTTTGTTCTTATAAACACTGTGGCATACCTGGTGCAGTTTGTTTACTAGAGTAAATTCCTAATTGATGGAACAATTACGGACAGAATTATGGATTCAGAAATGTTTTCAAACCTTCTGATGTGAGATCATCTGTGTTTCTGAAAACCTTTAGAATTGTTTGTGACAATTTCAGGAACTCTGACACATTACTTTTAAATATTATCAATCACACTTGAGCAAAAGCCAATATTTTGACTTAAATAAGGCTTAATTAACTGTCTCACTCCAGTCATAATGGAGAATTTTAATTGAATTTAAATTACTAGTTTTCAAAGTGGACCATAGTTTAAATGCCAAGCACTGGCAAGACAAAATTATAACATATTATCCAGAATCTTGTGTGGATATTGATTTATAAGGTTACCAGCAGTTAAAATTTGAATTTCATTACCTAAATAAATTACAAGCTAAAATAAAATACCTTTGAAATCAATACACACCCACTTTCAATTTTGAAAAAATACTGTGATCAGGGAACAAACTAAGGGTTGCAAAAATGAAATGTTGGGGCACCAACCAAGCTACCCTGTTTAAACCACAACTCAAAAACAATAAAAACAGTACCCAGGGCACAAGTAAGACTGACTTGGTATAGCCTTGCAATTGAAAGATCCATCAATGGCAGCTTTGTCCTTGATGGTGGCATGGGTTCAAAGGAATGATTGATCCAGAGTGGAAGGGGCATGACCAACTTGGGACAAAGTGGGCAGGATTAGACTCAATGGTCTTCTTGTTGGAACTGTGGTGGAAAGAGAAGGTACTGTTATCGACAGCACCCCCTCTTGTCTGGGAGTGGAACTGTTTAACTCATCAGAACCAGGAAAGTGGTCTCCAGGCACACATGCTAGACCAGACCTGAGCATTTTACGGCCCGCTGACTACCTTTCACCGGCCTGCGTGAGTTTGTAGTAAAAGTGTAGCAACATCTATTACTTTGTGATAGGTGCACGAAATACAATTACACAGCTTTTATTTTGAAGGCCACTATTGTTTTTCTTAATTATCAGTGTGCTTATGCATGTTAGCGAATGTGTTGAATAGCTTCCAAGAAATTAGATCTTAGCCCTTAAATATGTCAGCTAACCTTAAAAAAAGAAAAACTGACGCAGAATGGAGAGTTTTTAACAAGACGTGGACTTCTAAATATTTATTTGCTGAAAGCAAAGGTAAAGCTGTGTGTTTAGTGTGTGGAGAACATATAGCGGTGTCTAAGGAATACAATTTGAATCGCCATTACGAGAGTAAACACAGAGAAAAATACAAGAATTTCACTGATGCAGAGCGGGCATGAGCAACGGAAGATTTGCTAGCTAAACTACAAAAGCAACAAGGATTTTTTACAAAGCTCCACTCATCCGGTGATGCAGCAGACATGACCAGGTTTGTAATATCCCACAAAATTGCAAGATACAGTAAACTGTTCTCTGATGGTGAGTTTATCAAAGACTGGTGGAGTCTTCAGCACTAATATACCCTGAGAAAAAACTCGCGTTTGCAAATGTGTCACTCTCGAGGCGCACCATAACGAGGCAGTCGAGAACATCACAGGGAATTTGCCGCTTCAACTGCAAAAGAAAACGGACAATTTTGTCTTGTTTTCCTTGGCTCTGGATAAGAGCTGTGATGTCCGTGATACAGCCCAGTTACTTATCTTTGTACGTGGATTAACGAAAGACTTTGAGATGACGGAGGAGCTGGCAGCCATGCGGCCAATGAAAGGGAATACAACAGGGAGTGATTTGTTCACAGAGGTAAATGCATCCATTGACATGCTGGGACTAAAATGGGACAAACTGGTAGGTGTTACAACCGATGGCTGTCTAAATCTGACAGGGAAAAATGTTGGACTTTTGAGGCGGATGCAAGATAAAGTGACTGAAATTAATCCAGAACAGAAATTGATATTTTTGCATTGCATCATTCATCAGGAGATGTTGTGCAAGTCATTGCTAAAAATTAGCCATGTTGTTGATGTTGTAACTAAAAAAGTTAAATTCATCAGGGCAACAGCACTGAATCACAGACAGTTTGTTTCACTGTGAGAGGAGCATGAAAGTGAATATAGTGACATAGACTACCAGACAGCTGTGAGATGGCTCAGCCTTGGTAAGGTGCTTAAAAGAGATTCAGGAGTTTTGAGAAAAGAAAGACAAGGACATTCCACAGCTCTCAGATACACACTAGATTGCATATCTGGCCATTGCTGTTGATGTGACTGCACTAATGAATGAACTAAATACCAAGCTGCAAGGCAAGGGCCTATTTGCACACGAAATGTACAGCTTGGTAACAGCTTTCATGAGAAAGCTGAAGTTTCTTTCAAGTCAATCAGAGGGTAACATTCTCACTCACAAGCCAACACTGAAAGAAGTTGCACTATCAGCTGATCACCTCCACAAGTATTCATCCATGTTAGGGGTACTGCATGGTGAGTTTTCAAGAAGATTTTAAGACTTGAAATGCATATGATTTCTTCTCCCTTTACTTGTAGTGTGTTTAATTCACCCAGTGATGTCCAGCTTGAACTCATTGATCTGCAGTCTGGTAATCTACTGGCAAAGCATTTTAAGTCAGTATCACTGGTTGAGTTTTATTCCTCTCTCAAAGAGGAAATTTTCCCACACTTAAGGAGGCATGCTCAGAGGATGAAGTTTAACAAATCCAGATATAGATCCCCTCTCAGTGATGATCACTTGTGTGCTGTCCTTCACATATACACCTCAGATATTCAACCTGACTTCAGTGCACTTGTTCAAGCCCAAAACAGACTAGATGTCTCTCACTGAACACCAAAAGAACTGAGGTAAATTAATGTGATGTTGGTCTTTGAAAACTAGTTTATAAAGTTATGATGCTATTTTTTTAATGTTGCAAAAAATGCACATTTTCTAAATAGTTTTATAAATGTTCCTTAACTGCGGTGGGCTGGTGCCCTGCTCGGGGTTTGTTTCCTGCCTTGCACCCTTTGTTGGCTGGGATTGGCTCCAGCAGACCCCCGTGACCCTGTAGTTAGGATATAGCGGGTTGGATAATCGATGGATGGAATGTTCCTTAAATAGTGCAATAATTCTGTGCTGCACACTTGTTTGATTGACTGTTTGACATGTTTGGTTTACTGTGCTTTTTCAAGGTAAGTTGATGCTGCTATTTTACGTTGTTAATGTGCTAGTTTTTTTAAACATTGCAAAAGTAGAAATTTTCTTAACTGTTTTTGTGA